>LVTN01001499.1:8884-24424 GCA_001649415.1 Musa itinerans
TTTATCATGACATGTTGCTTGGATTTTTGAATCCAAGAGTTCAACTCAAATATGGCATATTGATAGGGGGAGTTTGTTTAAACTCCGGGAGTTAAGGTTAACTCCGTCATCAATTGGTTGTCATCATCAAAAAGGGCGAGATTATTGAATCTCGGATTTTGATGATGAAACCAATTGATAAGTGTTTATGATTTAATCTACGTTTTGAGTGACGCAAGATACTTCGATCAGGGAGAGACAATTAAAGCAGGAAGAATCATGTTGGGCCGGAGGAAAACGTGCCAGAAGATTAGACGTTGGGCCGGAGGATCGGTTGACGTATCAATAGAATGCTTCGGGCCAAGAAGAACGGACATTGCACCAAGGATATCGGAGTTGCGAGGTCAACTGGCCGATTGGGCAATAGGCCGTAAGAGAGGACGATGCGTCGAAGAATTAGACGAAGCGTTGATGGACCAATGACATGCTGGACAACATGATTCATGCTTAGTAATAATTGTCTAGATCGAACTGTGTTTTTGTGTATGCAGGATTAACTACGATAGCAAAGCAGAAAGCAAAATAAAGTCCCGGAGTCAAGAATGCGATTTCATTAGGAGTTCAAGAGTTCGTCGGAAGTCCGGAAGTTCATCGAAAGTTTTGCCAGAGCCAACCGAGAAGTCTAGGAGCTTGCCAAAGAAGCTCGTTGGAACTCACCAAGAAGATCGTTGTGAAGTCCAGGAGCTTGCCGGGAGTCCGCCGGAACATTGCCAAGAGATCATCGGAAGTTCGTCGGAAGCTCGCCGGAAGAAACCGGACTTATCTTGCTTAGATTATGTCTTAGGAATCGTAGTTAGCACATAATTGGAGTTAGGATTGGGAGGTAATCCCATCAACTCTGTTAGGGGCCAACTGGGCCCGAAGTTGGGCTAGTTTGGGCCGGATTCAAGGCCCAACTAAGGTGCTGAAACCCTGGCCGGCGATGGCACCGCCTGGGAAACAGCACCCCAGGAAATCTGGGCAGTGGTATCGCTAGCAGCAATGCTACCAGCGGTGGTACCACCCGTATTTGGCGGTGGTACCGCCCAACTACAAATCTTGCGGTGGTAGTACCGCCCAAGAATGGCGATGGTACCACCAGTACCCAGGAAACCTGGGATGAGACCTTTTTAGGTTTCAAGTTTGAATCAACTTGAAGCCTATAAATACCCCTCTCATCCCTAGTTAACTTACACAAGCACAGAGAATTTAAAGAGGGAAAAACGCTGTTGTAATCTCTTGTAAGAATCCTCCTCTTCTAGTCTAAGTGTTAGAATAGTTTGAGAGAGGAGTGAGTGCTTGTAAGGGTTGTCTCCTAAACCCGGTTAAAGGAGAAGAGGGGTGTAAGAAGGAGGTTGATCTTCGCCTATTAAAGGAAGATCGATAGTGGATGTCAGTGTCCTTGACAGAAGAGGAATCAAAGGAGTGGATGTAGGTTACGACGATCGAACCACTATAAATCAGTTCGCATTTCTGTTTTGCTATTTATCTTAACTACAAACTGCCTTCCTTGCTTTATATTAACTACACTTCTGTATGCTTTCAATTTAAAGATCTTTCCGAAATGGTTTTCGTCAAAATCAGATTTTATCGTACAAAGGTTTTTCAAACCGATGTAATTTTTACCGCTGCACTAATTCACCCCCCCTCTTAGTGCTGACTCTTTTCCTAACAGCCTCAACCCTGGCCACTTTAATGCCACCTCACTCTTGCTCTTCCTCCGCTATCGCTGCCATCGGTTGCCTTCACTGTAGCCTCAACCCGGCTGTTCGGCGATCGCACCGACTCCTCTTCTCAACCTTGGCTGCTTCTATGCTGCCCTCCCCCACCGCTGCTCCCGACCAATGTCTCCCAACCGTGACCCTCGCTGCCTCCTTCTCCACTACTGCTTGCCTCCTCTTGGGTCGTAGCCACAGCCGCTCGACCTCCCCTCCTCACAGCAACCAAAACAAAGCAACTTTGCATTTTTTGTCATAGCCACTGATCAAATGATAATGCTTGACGATCTAAGACAATCGACACCCCATCGCCGCTTCTACCTTTTGATTGGTGGCTGCGGCGATTTGGGACAAGTGGCTAGGGCAGCGTCGCTCGACCACTGCCGCCACTGTTGTCTCTCAACCCTGGCAACAACCTTTTCTTCTATGATGCAACATAAATAGAGTATCCTCTACTACCGCAGCCGTCGGTCCCTCTGCTGCTGCGAGCGCTGGCTACCACCATCGTCGGCGCTACTTCTCGACCAACGACGACTGCCACTGATTCCTCTTCTCTACCATAGCCTCAACCCCGACTACCACTGCAGCCTCAACTCCGACCACTTCAACACCTCAACCCCCTTGCTCTGCATCATTATCGTAGCCCCCTTGTTCTGCATCATTGCTGCAGCCACCGGTTGCCAACACTGCAGCCTCAACCCTGGCCACTTAATGCCACCTCCCTCTTGTTTTGCCTTTGCTACTGTAGTCGTCGGTTGCCATCACCGCAGCCTCAACCCAGTTGCTCGGCGATCGCTTCCTTGGGTCGCAGTTGCAATCGCTCGACCATACCTCCCGCGGCGATCAAAACAAGGCAACCACGACTGCCACCGCCATTTCCTCAACCGCACACGATCCCTTGGCGTCACCAGCGCCTCCTTCTATAGTGTGATAGAGATAGAGCAATGCTGCCTTCCATCCATGCCATCGTAGCCACCGCAGTGGCAAGCCCTTGGTGGCGCTGCCCCTAGCTACACCACCATTTCTGCCTCCCAGCCCTTAGCAACAGCGATCCCTCCACGCAGCGATCGCAACAAGCATCACTGCCTCCCACACAACGACTGCAGCTATATCCCCACATCCTCACAATAACCCATCATTTCCACAGTGCTGCCACCGACTACGTCACAACAGTAGCACCGAATAGGGCAGTGATTAATGCCCGAGTCTCGACACCAGAAATAAGAGTTGAGATTACATATTTGTAATCTTACGCAATGGCCACCGATAACTTAGTGAAAGCACAAATGGTAGCATTAGAAATCAGAATTGAGAACTGGCTACAAGAAACACTTATTGATTTCAAAAAGAGCCTACTAGCGAGCCTCAGCAAATTTCAACATGATAGGCAACTCGCTAAAATTTGTCAGACTTCTATAGTATTAGAATATCATAGTAGATTTGAACAATTGTCAAATCAAGCCAGAGATTGGTCTAAACTACAACTGGTGAGAATATTTATTGAAGGACTTAATCCAGATATCTAGTGTGAAGTTAAGGCTCGTCAACCTTGCACTATGTTAGCTGCGATCTCATTCGCACATCTACATGAGAAAAAAATTAGCAGGGAAAATCATGGAAACAGAACAGACAACAACCAGATGATCAGCAAGCCACCCGCCCCATCTATTCCCAGCCAAAACCCTGACACCCAAAGACTAACCCAAGAAGAACTCAAGGAAAGATCAATAAAGGGTCTGTACTATGATGAAAAGTGGAGTATGGAGCACCAATGTAAATAGGGCAACCGAGAATGGGTCATCGCCGCTATTCCCGGCCAATGGATACCCCATGGTAGTGCCTAGCCTCGATGACCCTTTGCTGCTCCTCGCCCTCGACGACCTTCTTCCCAACCGCACCGCCACTGCTTCCTCTCCTCCACCGGCATCAACAATAGAGCATCCTCTGCTGCCGCTGCCACTAGACCCTCCGCTACCTCTTGACCTTATCAACGCCACCACAGCCACCCAGCCTTCAACCTACATGGAACCTCCCAGCCCTCAGCCAGCAACCTCCCCTCCTCGTTGCGCTATAACCACCACAACCACATCTTCTCCCATCTGAAGCCCATTTGGTTGAAGGGGGCCCCTGCTTCCCCTGCTTTCGGCCAACACCATTACCACCGCTGCTGCCCAGCCAACAGCCACCACTACCGCTGCTGCCCCCTTAGCCAGCAACCTTCCCTCCTCGTTTCCCCATCTAGCTTGAGCAAGAAGGGCCGCAGCTGCCATTTCCCAACCAGCGGACCACCCCATCTCCACTTCTACCATCGGCGACACTGTTCTCGGCCGCTTGCTATCACTCGATCACCGTCGCCCGCCTCCTAGCCATAACCCTAGTTGTCTCCCCTTGGGTCGCAGTCGCAGCCGTTGGTTGCCTCCCTCCTCGCGGCGACTAAAATAGGGCAACTCATCGATTGCCCTTGTTCCCAACCGTGTCACCACCACTTTTCCCAGTTGCCTCATCGCCGCTCGATCACCGCCACCCACCTCCCAGTCGCAACCCTAGCTGCCTCCCCTTGGGTCACAACTACAGCCGCCGATTGCCTCCCTCCTCGTGGTGACCGAAACAGGGCAACTCACCGATTGCCCTTATTCTCAGCCGCACCGCCACCACTTCCCTTCCACACCGGCCATCATAGCACCGTCGCCTCCCAACTAAGCCACCACCGATGCCAGCCCCATGCACCATTGCTAGTGGCTCCCTCTATGGTGCGATGAAAATTGAGTACCCTATGCTGCCGTAGCCGCCGGACCCTCCGTTGCCTCTCGACCTTGTCAATGCCGTCGCAACCACCGAACCGTGACCCTTGCTGCCTCCTTCTCCACCACCGCCCGTCCCCCCTTGGATCACAGCCATAGCCGCCCGACCTCCCCTCCTCGCAGCGACCAAAACAGGGCAACCTTGCATCTTCTGCCACAACAATCGATCATCGTAGTTCCTGGCCAGCAACCATCGCCGCTGCTGCTCTCGGCTAACGCCTCCCAGTCGTGACCCTCGTTGCCTCCTTCTCCATTGTTGCCCGCCTCCCCTTAGTGTTGAATCTTGTATTTTGATGATGAAACCAATCGATAAGTGTTTATGTTTTAATCTGCATTTTGAGTGACACAGGATGCTTCGATCAGGATGAGACAATTAAAGCAGGAAGAATCATGTTGGGCCGGAGGAACATGTCAGAAGATTGGACGTCGGGCCGTTGGATCGGTCGATGTATCGACAGAAGGCTTTGGGCCGTGGATTCAGGTATTGGGCCAAGAAGAGCAGACATTGCGCCAAGGATATCAGAGTTGCGAAGTCAACTGGCCGATTGGGCAATAGGCCGTAAGAGAGAACGATGCGCCGAAGAATCAGACGAAGCGTCGAGGGACCAATGACATGCCTGACAACTTGATTAGATGCTTAGGATTAATTGTCTAGATCAAAGTATGTTTTACATGTGCAGGATTAACTACGATAGCAAGACATGAAGCAAAATGAAGTCCTGGAGTCAAGATCGAGATCACGTTGGGAGTTCGAGAGTTCGTCGAAAGTCCGAAAGTTTGTCGGAAGTTCTAGCGGAACCAGCCGAGAAGTCTCGGAGCTTGCTAGAGAAGCTCTTCAGAACTCGCCAAGAAGATCGTCGTGAAGTCCAAGAGCTTGCCGGGAGTCTGTTGGAATATTGCCGAGAGATCATCGAAAGTTCACCGGAAGTTCGCCGGAAGCTCGCAGGAAGAATAGACATAGGGACTTGTTTAGCTTAGCAAATGTCTTAGGATTTCGTCGTTAGCACGTAATTGGGCTTGGATTTGGGCCAACCCAATTAGGAGCTAGCTAGGCCCAAGTAAGATCTTTGTTGGGCCCAATAAGAGGCCCAAACAGTACCCCAAGAAGTCTCACCATCATGACACAGTCTTCGAGACTATGTCAGGCGGTGGTACCGCTAGTCTGGGCGGTTGTACCGCCACTAGCAAGGTGTCAGGCGATGGTATCGCCCAGCACAGCACCCCAAGCGATGGTACCATTATACTAGGCGGTGGTACCGCCCAGGACAGTGTTAGTGTCAATCTGACACTAGGTGGTGGTATCGCCCAGCGCAGGCGGTAGTACCACCCATGCCCGGGGAACCCGGGATAAGATGTTTTTAGGCTCCAAGTTTGAATCAACCTGAAGCCTATAAATACCCCTCTCATCCCTGGTTAAAACACACAAGCATAGAGAGTCTAAAAGCAAAGAAACGCTGTTGAAATCTTGTGTAATCTCCTCTCCCTCTTCTAAAGTGTTAGACTAGTTTGAGACAGGAGTAAGTGAGTGCTTGTAAGGGTTATCTCCTAAACCCGATAAAAGGAGAAGAGGGGTGTAAAAGGTGATTGGCCTTAGCCTATTGAAGGAAGGCCTCTAGTGGACGTCGGTGACCTCGTCGGAGGAGGAAGCCAAAAGTGGATGTAGGTCAAGATTGATCGAACCACTCTAAATCTCGGTTTACATTTACATTATACTCTTTATCTTAATTGTAAACTACCTTCCCTACTTTACATCAAATACATTTCCGTATGCTTTCAAAGTTAACATCTTTATGAAACAATTTTACGTCAGAAACGGTTTTAATCGTAATAAAGTTTTTTGAAGACGTGATTTTACCGCTACACTAATTCACCCCCCCCCTCTTAGTGCCGACCTCGAACTCTCGATCCTAACGCTTAGGTCGTAGTCGCAGCCATAGCCACTCAACCTCCCCTCCTCGCGGCGACCAAAACAAAGCAACATTGCATCTTCTACTGCAGCCACCGATCACTATAGTTCCCGGCCAGCAACCACCGCCGCTCTGCTCCCAGCCAATGACCAACCCCTCATTCCATTGCAATTGCCCTCCAGTAGCGCACGCAGCAACTGCAATAATCAATCAATCAATCAAATATTATTCTAGTTTGTGGATGAACCCTAAGAGGCTGATCCCCTCGAAGTGATCAAGGAGGCTGATCCCCTAAAAGTAATCATCCCTTTTTCTCTTCTTTCTTTTACGATAAGACTCTAAGGTTTTATCGTAAAGGAAAGAAGAGAAAATGGGATGATCACTTTGAGGGGATCGGCCTTCTTGATCACTTCGAGGGGATCGGCCTCCTAGGGTTTGTCAAAAGATTAAATAGTACTTTTCATATATAGTTGAAAAGAAGTAGTTACATCCATATTTATAGAGTTTCGAATTTAACTGAACTAAACAAACTTAATAAATAAGCACAAAAAATAAAAGGAAAGCACAGAAAATAAAAGGATCCTAATAATTCCGCCTCCCACAATTCAGCTTTATCCTCAAGGTCGAGCAGCATCAAATTATGGAAACTTCTCCTTTAGTGTGCTGTAAGACTCCCAAGTGGCATCTTCCTTTAGTAAGTTGGCCCATTGCACTAGCACTTCAATTATAGGATGTTTGCACTACACGTCGATTAAGTATGGCTTGTGGTTGAGCTTGAACTTCCCCAGTAGTAGAAGTGTCCAGCAAATGGCGCCGCACTATCACATCTTCACCCAACTTCCTCTTAAGGTATGAAATATGAAAGACTGGCTATATTTTAGAGCTAGCAAGCAAATCTAGGCGATAGGCAACTGGTCCAATGCATTCTAATATCTTATAAGGCCCAAAAAATCGAGGGGACAACTTCATGGAAGATCAGACCTTTATGGAAGTTTGCTTGTAGGGTTGAAGATGAAGGAAAACCCAATCACCCATGGTAAATTCTCATTCACTTCGGTGTTTATTAGCTTGTTGTTTCATTCTTGCATGTGTGGCTGTGAGGTTATCATTTAAAAGCTGAATAATCTTGTTTCTATCTATCAATTCCTTATCTACTTAATCAACTTTAGAAGAACCGGGTGTATATTTTGTAATTATAGGCGGGGGTTGACCATAAACTACCTCAAATGGAATCATTTTAATAGAAGAATGGTAAGAGGTATTATACCACCACTTCGCCCAAGGAAACCATTTAATCCATTCCTTCAGCTTGTCACTAGTAAAGCATCGGAAGTAATTTTCTAGGCACCTGTTTACCATTTCAGTTTGCCCATCTATTTATGAATGATAAGTAGTGCTCATATTCAGCTAAGTACCTTGTAAACGGAAAAGTTCTGTCTAGAAGGAGCTAGTAAAAATCTTGTCTCTGTTACTAACAATGGAACGGGGACTCCCATGTAATTTAGCTATGTTTTCCACAAAAATATGAGCAACACTTGTAGTAGTGTAAGGATGTCGTAAAGCACATAAATGAGCATACTTTGTAAGCCTATCCACGACTACAAGTATAATACTTTTTCCTTGAGATGGTGGGAGTCCGGCAATGAAATTCATAGATATGTCAGTCCAAGTAGCATCAGGAATAGGGAGTGGCTGTAGCAAGCCTAGGGTGACTACTATCTCACTTTTGTGACGCTGGCAAACATCACATTCTACAACAAATTTCTTGATAAAATTTTTCATACCTTTCCAATAAAAAAGTTGTTGGACTCGCTTATAAGTGCGGAGAAATCCCGAGTGACCAGCAATTGGTGATGAATGAAACTTCTTTAGAATTATCTTATGGCAAGAAGAATGTGGGGCAACAACTATTCGACCTTTATAGCGCAAGTCCACCGAATCCCAACTATAATTTAGGACAGAACCTAGGGCTTCTTCTAATTTTTTAGTGATATTTTGGATCTCAGAATCATCTGACCATTCCCTTCTGATAATTTCCAAAGTCTCACAAATAGGAATAGAAATAACTACTAGTTCAGCTTGTTTTGAAAGGCATGAGAGGGCATTTGCTACTAAATTCTCGCTCCCATTTTTATAAATTATCTCATAATCGAATCCCAATAGCTTTGTGACCCATTTCTACTGCTCTAAAGAAGAAATCTTTTGCTCTAGAAAATATTTGAGGCTTTTGTGATCAGTGCATATTTGAAACCACCAAACAATTAGGTAGGGTCTCCATTTTGTGACTGCATATATAATGACTAGCATCTCCTTGTCATAAATAGATAAACTCAGATGGGAAGGGGAAAGAGCCTTACTAGCTTAAGCGATAGGCCGGCCTTCTTGCATTAATATAACCCCTATTCCAGCTCTAGAAGCATCATATTCAATCATAAACAACTTATTAAAATCAGGTAGAGCAAGCACTGGTGTAGTAGTCATTGCAATTTTCAGGAAATGAAATGCTTGAGTTGCCTTTTCTAACCATTTGAATGCATCTTTCTTCAGAAGTGATGTCAAGGGAGCACTGATTTTGCCATAATTCTTCACAAACTTTCGATAATAGCCCGTTAGTCCCAAGAACCCTCTTAAAGCTTTGATTGACTTTGGAATTGGCCAGTCTGTCATCACTTGAATTTTTGAAGGATCAACTACAATACCCTTTTGAGATATGATATGGCCGAGGTATTCAACCTCCGGTTGCCCAAAACTGCACTTGGATTTCTTGACAAAAAGACCATGCTCACGAAGAATATTAAAGATAATTCATAAATGTAATAAATGACTTTCTAGGGAAGGACTATATATTAAAATATCATCAAAGAAAACCAAAACAAACTTACGGAGATGAGCCCGAAATATATCATTCATTAAACTCTAGAAGGTAGAGGGCACAGTGGTTAACCCAAAAGGCATTACTAGAAACTCATAATGGCCATTATGTGTCCTGAAGGCAGTTTTCTGAACATCCCTTTCCTGTACTCTGATTTGATGATAGCCCGATCGTAGGTCCAATTTACTGAAAACCTGAGTTCCTCTCAATTCATCCAACAGTTCATCCACTACTGGAATAGGATATTTATCTTTCATTGTAATGCTATTGAGTGCTCGATAGTCTACACACATCCGCCATGAGCCATCCTTCTTTCTAACCAGTAAGACTAGGGAGGAATATGGGCTAACACTAGCTCGTATAACTCCTGTTTTGAGCATCTATGTGACAATCCTCTATATCTCTGCCATTTGGAAATATGGATATCTATAGGGTCAGACATTGGTTGGTGCTTTCCCGGGTAATAGTGGGATCCGATGATCATGACATCTAAGAGGTGGAAGTGCATGTAGCTCTGCAAATATATCTGCAAACTCTGTAAGCAATGATTCAATATTTCCAGTTCGGATATGCATTGTCGTTTCCTTTTCAATGTTCTGTAATTGCACTAAGAATCTAGTGTGTGCCTTCTGGAGAACCCACTCCATTCGATGGCTAGTGATAGTTGTAACCTTACTTCCACGTCTTCCCTTGAGAGTCACCTGCTTTCCATTAATAAAGAACTTCATAATTAGTTTAGAAAAATTCCAAGAGACATCACCTAGGGTTGATAGTCATTCAATTCCAAGCACCACTTCATAGTCTTCCAAGGGTAGTAAGAAGAAATCCACAAGTAATTCTTGGCCTTGCAAAGTCAGTTTTATCTTTGAGCACTTGCTATCATAGGTTAAAATCTGTCCATCGGCGACCTTGACTTCAAATTTGTCATAACATTCGATATGGTAAGCTAATCGGGCTACAAATTTCATATCCATAAAATTATTAGTGCTACCCATATCAATCAAAATAGTAACAAGCTAGTGTTTCAGAGTTCCCCCAACTTTCATAGTTTGTGGGCTAGAGTAGCCAGCCAATGCATGCACCGTATATGTGATGGCTTCAACATCTTCATCAGTTTCCACACCTTCATGATCGGAATCTAACGCTTCTGCTTTCGTTTCCTCCTCGATCGGTTTAATCATCAAAAGTTTTCCTTGTTTGTATCGGTGCTCCTTACTCCACTTTTCATCGCAATGCTAGCACAAACCCTTCACTGACCTTTCTTTGAGTTCTTCTCAGGTTAGTCTGCGAGTGTTAGGATTTCGACTGGGAGTAGATGGGTTGGGCTGCTTGCTGATCACCTATTTATCGGTACCTCTGTTTCGACGATATTCCATGCTGATTTTTTTCTCGTGCAAGCGTGCAAACGAAATCACAACTATTATAGTGCGGTGTTGACGAGCCTTAACTTCACACTGAATCTCTGGAATAAGCCCTTCCATAAATGTACCCATAAGTTATCGTTCTAACCAATCTCTAGCTTGATTTGACAATCTTTCAAACCTACTCTGACATTACAATACTATAGAAGTCTGATGATCTCTAGCTAGCCATCAACATTCTCATATTCGGATAGGCCAAAGCGAACAAGAAGCCCTCTTTAGAACTACTCCCACGAAGGAACTCCGTGGTAAGTTTCATACCAATCGTACCATTGGATTGCATCTCCATCGAGCTAGATTGAGGCCACTTCTACCTTGAATTCTTTTGGGGTTCTGTGAAAACGAAAATAAATTTCCGCCCTAGAGTTCTAACTAGTCGGATCCTCATCTTCTCATCGTGGAAATTCTACCTTAATGCATGGGTAGTGTGTGTTACAATCCTAGGGCCCTTTTCCTGTACCTTCAAATCCGTTCAACGTAGAACTTGAGCTCTCATCTTGTTGAAACCCGCTAAAGTGCTCCAATAAGCTCTTTTAGAAATCGTGAAGGGTTTCTTGTAGCCGATTCTCAATTCTGATTTCCAACGCTTTCATTTCTGCTTTCATTGAGTTATCAGCAGCCATTGCGTATGACTGTAAATCGGTAATCCCCAATTCTTATTTCTGATGTCTGGTCAAGGGCATCCGCACTATGGATGCGAAGCTACCGAGGAAATGGACACCAAGAGCAGTGTTGTGGTCACTGCGAGGAGGAAGAGGTGTTGCCCTGTGTTTCAGTCACTGCGTGAGATGAGAGCGTCGAGGGCTGGAAGGTAATGGCTGCAACTACTGTGACCTAAGGGAGAGATCGCCGAATAGTCAGGTTGAGGCTGCAGTGATGGCAACCGGTGACTGTGGCAGTGGAGGCAGAACAAGAGGGAGGTGGTGTTGAAGTGGCCGAGGTTGAGGTTGCAATGGAGAATAGGAATCAATGGTGGCACTACGGGGAACAGGGGCAATCAGTGATTTGCCCTGTTCTATCACCAGAGTAAGGGGGAGGCTGCGAGGATCATGGCTAGGCAGCGAGCGGCGTCATCGCTGGCTGGGCAATAGCGGCGATGATGGTGGCAACTAGCGTTTGCAGCAGCAAAGGGACCGACGACTACGGCAGTAGAGGTGATTACCCTATTTCTATCACTAAGGATGCAGAGCAAGGGGTGCGGCCTGCCGGGGAGCAGGGGCGGTAGTGGGGGAGAAGGGAAGCAGGGGATCCTTCTCAGTGGCTGCCAGCTTCACCCTCTTTCACACTTTTTTTTTTACGATAGTTATAGAACACTATAGTGAGAACGCCAAGGATCGCCGCTCTGATACCAAATGATAAGACCCTAAGGTTATATCATAAAGGAAAGAAGAGAAAATGGGATGATCACTTCGAGGGGATCGGCCTCCTTAATCACTTTAAGTGGATCGACCTCCTAGGGTTTATCAAAAGACTAAATAGTACTTTTCATAGATAGCCGAAAAGAAGCAGTTACATCCATATTTATAAAGTTTCAACTTTAACTAAACTAAACAGACTTAATAAATAAGCACAGAAAATAAAAGGAAAGCACAAAAAATAAAAGGATCCTAACACACGACTCCCAAATCTGTGATGAACTTCTTCATCCAGACTCCCTCCTTTGCTGCCTCTACTACAGCAATATACTCCACCTATGTGGTCGAGTCAGCAGTAATATCTTGTTTGGAACTTTTTCAACATACTGCTTCTCCATTCAGGGTGTACATATACCCCGAATTCAACTTGCTATCATCGACATCAGACTAGAAACTTGAGTCTGTGTAGCCTTGAATCTTAAGGCTACTACCTCCATATACCAATAAAAGATCCTTAGTCCTTCTCAAATACTTAATGATACAATTTACTACTTTTCAGTACTCCAAGCTTAGATCCACTTGATACTTGCCCATGACACTTAGAGCATGCGCTATATCAGGTTTAGTACATATTATGACATACATGATAGATCCTATCATTGAGGCATAGGGTATCCTATCCATATTTGCCCTTTCTTCAAGAGTCTTTGGGGACATACTCCTAGAAAGTGATATCCCATATCTCATCGGTATGAGACCTCTATTAGAATTCTCCATGTCAAACCGTTTGACAATGGTGTCTATATACCTGGATTGGGACAAGCCAAGCATCCTCTTAAATCTATCTCTATATATTTGAATCCCTAAGATATACGATGCTTCCCCTAAGTCTTTCATAGAGAAGTGTCTAGATAACCAAGACTTTACTGTGGATAGCATTCCTACATCATTCCCAATTATCAGGATGTCATCTACATATAACACCAAGAAGGTGATAGCACTCCCACTTACCTTCCTATACACACAATGCTCATCTTCGTTCTTAACGAAGCCATAAGATCTTATTGCCTCATCAAATCTTATATTCCAATTTTAGGAAGCTTGCTTTAGTCTATAAATAGACCTAAGCAACCTGCACACCTTATATGGGCAATCCTTGGACACGAATCCCTCAAGTTGTATCATATATACCTCCTCCCCGAAGTTGCCATTGAGGAATGCAGTTTTCACGTCCATCTATCATATCTCATAATCATAGTATGCGTAATAGTCAATAGAATTCAGATGGATTTTAGCATGACTACGGGTGAGAAGGTTTCATCATAGCCAACACCTTGCCTTTGATGATATCCCTTAGCCATTAGCCTTGCTTTATAGGTCTCTACCTTTTCATCTACTCTGATCTTCTTTTCGAAGATCCACTTGCAACCGATAGGTACAATACCCTCGGGTGTATCAATTAGGTTCCAAACCTTGTTGGAGTATATGAAATCTATCTCAGAATTTATGGCTTCTTGCCACTTCCCGGAATCTATACTCGTAATAGCCTCCTTGTAGGTCTGAGGATCAATATACTCAACATCCTCTTCTCTAATATGTCCCACATTTCTCTCAGAAGGATGGGATACTCTACTGGACCTACGTAAAGCTAGAACTTGTGTCATAGGTACCTAAACAGACTCAGGTTGTGGAGTGGTGCTTGAGCTAGGTTCTCCAACCTCGCTTAACTCTATTATACTCCCACTATCTCTGCCAAGAATGTATTCCTTCTCAAAGAACACTGCTCTCTTGGCTACAAAGACGTTTTGGTATCCCACGAACTTGCATCGCTCCATCCTCGATTCCAACTTATAGGAGTTGTCTTTTAATGTGGGTAGGGCAGTCCCAAATCTTAATAATCTTAAGATCGGGCTTTTTCCCTTTCAATATCTCATATGGTGTAGACACTACCGATTTAGTTGGAACTCTATTCAGAAGGCAAGTTGTGGTCTCTAGGGCGTATCCCTAGAATGAGATGGGTAGGTCAACGAAACTCATCATGGACCGCACCATATCTAACAGTGTACGATTCCTCCTTTCAGATACACCATTGAGCTGAGATATATAAAGATGCGTCCATTGAGATAGAATTTCATAGTCCTTAAGAAGTTAGGTGAACTTTGTACTCAAGTACTTACCTCCTCGATCTGATCGAAGAGTCTTGATACTCTTTCCAGTTTGGTTCTTCACTTCATTCTTATACTCTCTGAATTTCTTAAAAGTCTCGGACTTATACTGCATCAAGTACACATGTATATACCTTGAGAAATCATCAATAAAAGTAATAAAGTAAGAGTAACCACCTATGGCATGAGTTTTATGGGTCCATATACATTGCTATGTATGAGTTTCAGTATCTTAGTAGTGTTGAATCTCGTATTTTGATGATGAAACCACTTGATATGTGTTTATGTTTTAATCTACGTTTTGAGTGACGCAGGATGCTTCGATCAGGATGAGACAATTAAAGCAGGAAGAATCATGTTGGGCCGGAGGAACATGTCAGAAGATTGGACGTCGGGCCAGT
This sequence comes from Musa itinerans, assembly GCA_001649415.1. Taxonomy (NCBI): domain Eukaryota; kingdom Viridiplantae; phylum Streptophyta; class Magnoliopsida; order Zingiberales; family Musaceae; genus Musa; species Musa itinerans. The sequence goes on from LVTN01001499.1 coordinate 23,543, forward strand.
GGAACGGTCGACGTATCGACAGAAGGCTTCGTGCCGTGGATTCGGGCATCGGGCCAAGAAGAGCAGATATTGCGCCAAGGACATCGGAGTTGCGGAGTCAACTAGCCGATTGGGCAATAGGCCGCACGAGAGGACGATGCACCGAAGAATCGGACGAAGCGTCGAGGGACCAATGACATGCCAGACAACTTGGTTAATTGCTTAGGATTAATTGTCTCAATTGAAGTTTTGTTTTAAGTGTGCAGGATTAACTACGATAAAAGTAAGACATGCAGCAGGAGTTGCACCAGAGTCAAGACTATGATCACGTTGGGAGTTCGAGAGTTCGACGGAAGTCCAGACGGTCGTCGGAGGTTCTGCGGGAACAAATCCGAGAAGTCCTGGAGCTTGCCAAAGAAGCTCGTCGGAACTCGCCAAGTGGATCGTCGCAAGTCCAGGAGTTTGCCAGAAGTCCGCAGGAGCATCGTCGAAGGTTCGTCGGATGTTCGCCGGAAGATCGCCGGAAGAAGCGATTGACGCACCGAGCAAGTTGCAGTAAATGTCTTAAGAAATATCATAGTTAGCACGTTGATTAAGTTAGAAATGGGAGGTGATCCCAATAACTTAATCTTGGGGCAATTGGGCCCCTGAAAGACACAAATTGGGCCGAATGGATCAGCCCATTCGAACCCAGAACTTTGGCCAGCGGTGGCACCGCCTGGGTGGGCGGTGGCACCACCCGAGCTCAGTTTCCGAGCTCTGGCTGGGCGGTGCAACCGCCCCTGACAAGAGGTTGAACCGCCTGAGCTCGGTCTCCGAGCTCTGGCTGGGCGGTGCAACCGCCCATGTCAGGAGGTTGAACCGCCCAGGGCTCAGTCTTCGAGCTCTACCAGGCAGTGCAAC
>LVTN01001499.1:44724-71141 GCA_001649415.1 Musa itinerans
AAATCCTAGAAGTTTGGTTACCCATTTTTGCTGCTCAAGGGATGATATCTTTTGCTCCAAAAAGTACTTGAGGCTTCTATAGTCAGTTTTAATTTGAAATCATCGGCCGATTAAGTAGGGTCTCCACCTCGTTACTGCGTGCACAATGGCGAGCATCTCCTTATTATATATTGACATGTTTTGATGGGAGGGAGACAATATCTTGCTAGTGTATGTGAGTGGTCAATCATCTTGCATAAGAACGACTCTAATTCTAACTTTAGATGCATTGGCCTTAATGATGAAGGGTCGGTTGAAATCTAGTAGCGCTAGCACCATCATCGTCGTCATGGCTGCCTTAAGTTTGTCGAAGGTAGCGAAGGCTATGTCCGATCATTGGAATGCATCTTTTTTCAGTAGAGAAGTGAGGGGTGCATTGATCTTCCCATAGTCCTTGATAAATTTTTAGTAGTAGCCCGTTAGTCCAAGGAACCCATGCAGTAATTTCACGTTAGTAGGTTTCGGCCAGCCTTGCATTGCTTCAATTTTTGTTGGGCCTACCGCCACTACTTCTTCTGATATTATGTGCCCAAGGTACTCTACTTTTTTCTAAAGAAAGTTACACTTTGACTGCTTAACAAAAAGAGTATTCTCCCGAAGGATCGTCAAAACAACCTGTAAATGCTGAAAGTGAGTCACAAGAGAAGGGTTGTAAATGAGAATATCATCGAAAAATACCAGTATAAATTTATAAAAAAAGCTATGAAAAATATTATTCATGAGACTTTAGAAGGTTGAAGGAGCATTAGTGAGTCCAAAAGGTATTACCAAGAATTCATAATGGCCGTCATGTGTGCGGAATGTAGTTTTCGGAATGTCGTCTTCACATACCCGAATTTGGTGGTAACCGGATCAAAGGTCTAACTTCGTGAAGAATCGAGCTCCTTTTAACTCATCAAGAAGTTCATCCACCATTGGTACAGGGTACTTATCCTTGACAGTGATGCCACTTAAAGCTCGGTAGTCGATGCACATCTGCCAAGTTCCATCTTTCTTGCGTACAAGTAGCACCGGTGAGGAATAGGGGCTGCAACTTGACCGAATCACCCCTGTTTCAAGCATCTCCTTTATAATGTTTTCAATTTCATCCTTCTAGAGATGAGGATAATGATATGGCTGAGTGTTCACTGGTGGCTTTCTAGGAAGGATTGGAATCCGATGGTCATGTTGCCGAGTAGGAGGAAGACCGCGCGGCTCAGCAAAAATGTCGGCAAATTCAGTAAGCAATTGGGCAAGATTTTGATCTTTAATTTCTATTTTCTTCCCCTATGGCTACTGCTAGAGATGCATCAAAAAGCCACCATTACCTTGTGTAAAACTTTCTCCATTCGTTGGGTCGAAACAGTGGTTATGTTGCTTCCACGCTTCCAGCGTAGCATGATCTATTTGCCTTTACAGTAGAACTTCATAATTACTTTGAAAAAGTTTCAAAAGACATTACCTAGTTGTTAGGATTCTAGTTAGGAGAGTCCTAATTGAGAAGGACATTCATGTAAAACCTACCTGAGCCGACCTCTATTAAAGAGGTGAAGAGGTTGGTTAGGGTTAGGAGGTTGTTTCTTAGAGAAGAATTAGGAGTTGTAAAGGAATATGAGTCTTAAGTAGGAGTCCTATTAGGAGTTGGTTAGAAGTAAGAGTCTTGAGTAAGAGTTTTATTAGGAGTTGGTTAGAAGTAAACGTCTTGAGTAGGAGTCCTATTAGGAGTTGGTTAGAAGTAAGAGTCTTGAGTAGGAGTCCTATTAGGAGTTGGTTAGAAGTAAGAGTCTTGAGTAGGAGTCTTATTAGGAGTTAGGGTTTAGAAGCCTTATAAATAGCCATGTATTCCTCCTCTTTTGTTAAGCAATAGATGAATCTTTTCTGCATCCTTTGAGCAGCAACTTGGAGGGAGGAACCCCTATAGAGTTCCAAGGAGGCCGATCCCCTAAAGAGATCAACCCCAAGTTTAGAATCTGCTAGGGTTCTATCACGCTAGCACTTGTGTTAGCAACCCGGAAGCTACGCCCCTACTTCCAGGCCCACCCGGTGGAGGTAATCACCGACCAACCGCTCTGGCAGATTTTATCTAAGTTCGATATTGCAAGTCATCTTCTCAAATGGGCGGTAGAGCTTAGCGAGTTCGACGTACGATACGTGCTGAGAACCGCTATCAAAGCCCAGTCTGTGGCCGACTTCATCTCGGAGTTAACCCAGATCGAGGACTAGAATCCTGAGCCACCTTCCGAGGGATGGGTCCTGCATGTGGACGGATCGGCCAACTCGAAGGGCACTGGCGTGGGGTTAGTGTTGTTAGCCCCCAACGGACGATCATTCGAGCGCTCTCTTTGCTTCGGGTTCCAAGCCACCAACAACGAGGTAGAATATGAGGCACTCCTAGCAGGACTCAGGTTGGCCCTCGAGATGCAGGTGGGCGCCATACACGTCCTCACCGACTCACAGCTGGTAGCCGAGCAACTCAATGGCGGGTACGAGGCTCGGGACCCAATCATGGCGAAGTACCTAGCTCAGGTAAAGAACCTGACTGCCAAGTTCTCACATTTTACACTATCTAATGTCCCGAGGGGCGAAAACGAGCGAGCCGACGCACTGGCTAAGCTGGCGTCGAAGGCAGCTCCCAAAGCACGACCCGAGGTCGAGGAGCTCCTTTCCCGTGCCATTGAAGTCGCTGCTGCGACCTCGGGCGACGCGCAGACCACATGGGTGCAGGAGATGCTACGCTTCAAGCGGGATGGGACCCTTCCTCCCGACGAGGCTACAGCCCGGCGCCTGCGCCGTACGCAGGCATGGTATTCCGAGATGGGTGGACAACTTTATAGGAAGTCCTTCTCACACCCTCTCCTACGGTGCTTGGAGCCCGAGGAAGCTTGGTCAGTCCTAGCTGAGGTCCACGAAGGAGTTTGTGGAGAACACATCGGTGGGCGAACCCTGGCACACAAGATCCTTTGCCAAGGGTACTACTGGCCAACCATGTGCCGAGACACGAAGGCCTACATACAATGGTGCGACTCGTGCCAAAGGCACGCCCGCACGCCCCGGCAGCCCGCGGTACCGCTCGCCCCCATTGGCTGCGCATGGCCATTCGCGCGATGGGGACTTGACCTCCTCGGACCCTTTCCGCCTGCCTCGGGACAGCGGAAATACATCATCGTGGGAGTGGATTACTTCACCAAGTGGATTGAAGTCGAACCACTAGCGACGATCACGGAGCGACAAGTAGAGAAGTTCATGTGGAGGAACATAGTGACTCGGTTCGGCTTGCCCAGAACCATCATCACGGACAACGGACCTCAATTCGCTAGCACGCGATTCCAGGAGTTCTGCGCAAGCTATAGGATCCAACTAAGGTTCAGCTCGGTCACTTACCCTTAGACGAATGGACTGGTAGAGGTAACCAACCGATCTATCCTGGACGGACTCAAAAGAAGAGTGTCCACGGCCCGATCGCCATGGACGGACGAGCTCCCAAGCATCTTATGGTCCCTACGCACCACCCCCAAAACCGCAACCGGGGAGTCCCCCTACAGCCTCACGTTCGAGACCGAAGCTGTCCTACCGCCCAAGGTAGTCTTTCCCACCCTTCGGACGAAAAGCTACGATGAAAGGACTACAAACGAAGGACTTCGAGTCGGCCTCGACATGCTTAAAGAATGGCGTGCCGACGCGCACTTGAAAGCCCTCTCCTATAAAAGAGCTGTCACAAGGATCTACAACCGGAAGGTATGACCCCGACCTATCAAGCTAGGCGACTTGGTCCTATGTAAGGCCGAGGTCAGCGACCTGACCCGAACGAGGGGCAAGCTGGCCCCCAAGTGGGAAGGACCTTACCGGGTGATCGGCATTGTCCGGGTCAGCACGTACTGACTCGCAATAATGCAGGGCCACCCATTGCCAAGAACTTGGAACGTGCAAAATCTGAAAAGATTTTTCGCATAAGCAAAAAGAGAAAGCACAAAGGTTTAAACAAAACTTCTTTCATTCAGATGGAAATCATATTACAAGACCGAGTGACACATTTACATGGTTAGACTAACACCCGACCACCAAGTTAGAGACAAAATTACGAGGACAAAACTACACTATTGCTCGGGAGCTTTGACGCTATCATCGAAGGGAACCTCCTCGGGCATATCAATGTCTAGGTCTTCAGGGAAGGAGTCGAAAGGGTCCTCCGCGACCTCGAGGTTGGGATGGCACGCCTTGAAGCAGCCCAGGGCGATCCGATACCTGTACTCATACGAGACCTGCCCTATCCGGATCAGGCCAAGCTGAAAGCGCGAGGACTCCTTGTAGTCCTTAATCAGCTTCTTATCCTTCTCCGGCCGCTGGCGGATCTCGTCAGAAAGGGCCTCGGAAGCCCACCGCACTTCGCCACGCGCCTTCTCCAGTCCCTTGGTCAACACAACCACCTCCTCCTTCGCCTGATTGGCCTCGGTGCGAGCCCCCTTCAGATTTGTCTGGAGCTCTTTATTTAAACCCTCGGCCGCCTTTAGCTCGGACCGGAGATGCGTCGCCTCCACCTCCAGATCCGAGGCATGCTGCTCGACTGCCGCGACCGCCTCGGGAGCCGCCCCTGCGCGGACCTCGTCGATCTGCTTTCAGAGATCGGCATTACGGTCGCTCAAAAAGTCGATTATCCGACCCGCGTCGCGAACGCGGTCCATCAATGTCATGACATAGTGGTGACCCTGCAAAGAAGGAGGTTAGGAAGGTACCTCTCACGCACGAACAAAGAGGCCAGGACGTGATGCTTACCTATAGCAGCGACTTGGCCGACCTCCCGAGAAGAACCTCGGAGGGCAGAGTGTACAGGTCCCGAGCTATGTCAGGGTGAAGCCCCCCGCGGAGGAACGAGGCCGAGGATTCCCCGTCGGCCCACACGCGGCTCCCGCGGGTAAAGCCTCCCCAGCGGGCACCAGTGGGTCCGAGGCTTGACCTTGCGGGGAGTCGCCCACCACCCGCATCTGGTAGGGCTCGTCCGGCGTCCTCGTCGGGAAGCGGCAAAGCTCACGGACTGAAGGCTCCCGCGACGCCTTCCCCGCTACCTCACTAGAGCCGGCTTCACCCCGCCCGACGCTCCGCCCCGCGCGCCTGGTTGGAGCGTTGACAGCCCTCGCCGGCTGGACCGCAGCGGCATCCGACGACTTCAGAGCTAGAGTCTTTGCCCTCTTCCGGGGTCGGCCGCCATCGACCTCCACCGGTGCCTCCCTCGAGCCGACCCTCGGCTCGGTCAGTGGGCGCGATGATGGTGTTGACGGAGCCCGACCCCCGCGCAGAGCTCGGAGATTCACCATTTATGCACAAAAGTAGCAACATTGGTTAGTACGCCGAATGGTTCTCGGAGGAAAACCCTAAAACTGCCCGCTAGCGCATACCTCGAGGCGTCGGGCTAAGTCCCGCCTCGACCAGCCACCGCTCGGTCATACTTCGGATGGCTCTCGAGGCTGGAAGGATCTCTTTGAGCCTCCGAAGGCCTTGGTACTCCTCGTCGCTCAGGGCCGGGACAGTGTTATCGATCGCGCACGTTGCCCATCGGAGCCCGAAGCTCCAGCCCTCCGCGTAGCAAACAAAAAAGAACCGCCCCTTCCATCCCTTGTTGCTGGAAGGAGCCCCACTAACTCAAAAGCCCGACCGGGCGGACAAGTAGTAGCCCCCCGACCCCTTGGAAAGGCGGAAGCAGGAAAGAAAAAGGGAACGGGTCGGGGTGATGTTGGCATAGTGGCACTCCCCTAGGAACGCCACAAGATAGCGCCAGGAGTTCGGTGCCATTTGTGATGGGGAGATGCGCCACCATGAGATACAGTAGGTGATGACTGGATGAAGAGGGAGATGCAACCCGACCTTAAAGGCGTCTAGTGTTAGGGCAAAACCCTTCGGTATTGGGTCGTACGCCCGTTGCCCGGGCTCGGGGGCTAGGAGGACAAATTCCTCCGGGATGCCATAGTGCTCCCGGAGGGTGCCAAGCGACGACTCGCTCACGGTGGAGTCGAGGTCGTGCGGCCACATTAGGGTTTCAAGGGCCCGGGCCGCCTCCCCGTCGGACGACGAGCTCGAACTCGACGGAGCAACTTTTCTCTCGTTACCCAAAACGGAAGGAGAGGGAAGCGAAGGAGAAGCAGAAGGAGACACCATCTTTACTGACCTTTAGAGGGAAGGAGGAACAGTTGATGTAAACGAAGCGGTAGGGGAACCAGGGAGACTACTGAGCGCACACAAGGAAGGCGTACAAGGAACATACCGCAAGCTACTTATATGTGAAATCCCACCAACAGCGACCTTTCCACTCCCAAAGCACGTCAGGAAGACCGAATGTCACTCCTACATAAATGCAGCCTGACGTGGCGGCCAATAGGCGCGCGACATGGAGGCCAATGCGCTAGTCTTCTCAGTCTCGGGAACCGGCAGCTCCCAAAAGTAACCACCTCCTGGGTTCCCGTATAGACGTAGAGTGATTAAGCCCCCCGTGCCCGTACGTCACAGTTTAATTAGTCGTTGGTTCAAGACGAGTGGCTCCTCAGCCTCATGTCGCCCGAGACCACCTCCTATGCGCGGCCTGCCCGCCTGAGACATGCTCCTCGGCCTCATGTCACTCGAGACCACCTCCTCTACGTGGCCTGCCCACCTGAGACATGCTCCTCGGTCTCATGTCGCTCGAGACCACCTCCTCTGCGCGATCTGCTTGCCTGAGACGTGCTCCTCGACTGCCTGCCGCCCGGGACCACCTCCTCCACGCGGCTTGCCGCTCGAGACCACATCCTCTGCGCGGCCAGCCCGCTTGAGACGTACTCCTCGACCTCATGTCGCCCGAGACCACCTCCTCTGCGCGGCCTGCCCACCTGAGACGTGCTCCTCGGCCTCATGTCGCCCGGGACCACCTCCTCCACACGGTCTGCCCGCCCGAGACGTGCTCCTCAGCTATGTGTTGCCCAAGACCACCACTGCGCACCCAACCGCCCTTGTTTGCTAAACCCGAATCACACCCCTGGTGACTCACCGGCAGCCGCCCGACAAGAATAGGTACTAGAAGTTGAAGCCATGCCTCGGACTCCACTTTGAAGCAACCGACGCATAGCTTCTTTCGGGGGGGGAATATGATGAGGGTAATACTGGCGACATGATGCGCAACGACGTCAGCCGCGCCTAGATGACACCCTGCTTGAGGGGGGCGGTAATGACGACGCGATGTGCGCTGACGTCACCCACTCTTAGACGACGACCGAGGCACGCCCATGCCCTGCGGTAGCCCGGTTCTTCACGCAACACCAGCAATGGTGTCAGACGCCATCAGAGGTACGACCCACACCCTGTAAATAGGCACATCAAGAACGGTAAGCTACTCTATAAAGACCCCCACACCCGGGAGGAGAAGGGGACTCCACTCCGCTCACTAACTTGATCGTCGGAGGGGTCGGGTCGAGCTTCCGACTCGACCTGTGTGCAGGTACGAAGACGAAGCTATTTCTTCCCAACACCGCGGGGTAGAGCCCTTCCCCGCTAGACGTCCCGACGAGCCCCCACGTGACCCGATCCCCGCAACCGGCCACGTCGGCAACCTCCGAGGGACTCTGAGCAAGATTCCCGCCATTTGGACCCGAAACCAGCCGTATCGGCCCCGAGGCCTCGGCATAAAGTTGTTTACACTAACACTATCAAAATGAAATCTCCTTGCATTTTACGGAATCATTTTCAAACTTACAAGTTTTAATCCACTGCACTAATTCACCCCCCCTCTTAGTGCCGCTCCGATCCTAACAATATCAAGCAAGAATGAGTAGGGTATTTATATGCCCCAAATAACTTCAAAAATAAAGCCAAAAAGTCTTATCCTCAGGTTTTTGGGGTACTAGCGGTACTATAGCCAGTGCTGCGTGGTACCATCACCTACAGCACTGAGCACTAGCGGTAACACCACTAATCTGGGCTGTACTATCGCTAGACAGCCTAGAAGACTATGTACTGGTGGTACTACCACTAATTTGGGTGGTACTATGATATGACTGCTTGACACTAGTGGTGCCACCGTCAAGTCTTCCAAAAACATACACTTCGTATTTTCCAACTTATAGGCGGTTCCACAGCCTATTCTAGCGGTGTCATCACTTGACCCAACTATAGGTCACTAAATGGGCCTTCCAATAGGCTCAATTCAACTATGATTCAAGCCCAATGAGCCCATAATCAAGTTGGCATGGTTATACCCAAAATCAACTCAATTAAAACCTAAACTACGATGATCAAGACACAAACGATTACAAATACGAATCCTATGTTGTCCAATATGCCATGCTTTCCTTCGACGTATTGTCTGATCCAATTATATGTTGACCTCGCGCAACATCTGATCTTGGCGCAATGCTTGATTCTTCCAACTCGATACCCAATTTTTAACATGATCCACTTCGACCCAACATTTGATTCTTCTACTTCAATCGATTTACCTTTCCATGATCAAAGTTAGTCCTTCATCACTTTTCTCAAACACTGATTATATCATAAACTTATCAATTGATTTCATCATCAAAATCCATGATTGAATAATTATAATATATTAATCAGGCAATATAAAGTGAGAAAATATCATAATACTTATAATAACCTAAATGATTGTGTAGCGTCTCACATGTGTCATCACTCACCTGTAACTAGCAATTAAGATCCTAACAATTGGTATCAAAGCAAGGTTCTCTTAGTTAGATTAATATCCAAGAAAGATCTAATAGCATTTTTAGACAATAAAGATGATTACTTCATTACTTATCCTCCTATGTTTAATATGACAAACTGAAAAACTAGAATAAGAATTTTTTTACTTTCTATATATTTTGAATTATAAAATATTGTCAAGGTTGGTTTTCAAAAAAGTCTTTTAAACTAATGGATGAATGAAATAATTTTTTTAAAAATATTAAATCTATAAATAATTTATTTTGTGCTACTGCAAAATATATGGTACATAATTAAAGTCATTCACAAAGTATAAATAAAATAAAAAAAAATTAAAATTAATCTTTTGATTTATAATTATGAACTAGCTATACATATCCTATGCTACATCATATCCGATCAATCACCACATCAGTTTAACGAAAACAACCAAACGTTATACACATATCAATGCGTACTCGATATTACCTTGTATACCCGATCATTCTTTCACATCAGTTGAGACCCTCTCACCTCATTAATGTGAGCGTATGTACCCTCTCATCTTATGAAATGTGAGCCTATGTATGGTAACATTAACACTCAACCGTTCAGCAAATGCCTTTAATAATGATTATTGATAATTCTACATAATTATCCCTAGATTAATTTCCATTTTAACTTTAGTGGTATTGAGCTTCCTATAAAAAAAGCAAAGCCTCACATGTGCTCCTCTCAAAATCCCCCTACTAACTTAAATATTGGAAAGTCTTTTGTTTGATATAACCCTACATATAGTCTTTCTTGGATTTATTGTCGAACCTATTCATCTTTAGATATCAAATTTATAATATATATTTTTCTTATAATATTGGACTCGATTACAAAGCCAACCTCACTTGCAGACCCAACCTCTCCCTGAAGTTTAGAATGTCATTGAACCGTTGATTGAGTATGATTCTTCAAGTAGAGTTGAAGTTATTACTGAAGTTGAAGTTTCAGGATCATCACGAACATGTGCACTGAAGATGAATATAATCTTGGAACTGTCCTAAACTTCTCGTTTGATAGCATATTAAAAGAAGTTAATTGCACGCCCAATGAATGGTATGATGTTACCACAGATAGTTCGCTAGGTTGTAAAAAAAAAAAAAAAGATTTAAAATTGAATAAAGCTAATCTATTTTCATTATTCGCATTATTAATACAAAAAGGTGTCGCACAATTTTGCCTCATTTATCTTGTGAGCTTCTCAGTTCGCGACGATGGGAATCACAAAAGCGTGCAATTCGGGAGTTACCGTGAGAATCCACCGTTGGAAGGTAAGAAGAGAGTTAGATGACTAAGTTAGAGACTGAGATAAGCGAGAGAACTGGGCGAGCGAGATGCCGAGAATGGAGGGATCAGTTATAGTAACGTGAGAGTAAGGGGATAAACCGCCAACATCGAAGGAAGTCTTTCATTGTTATAGAACTCATTCCAATTATTTACAAAATTCTTCACATTACCATGGAGTAAGTCTTTCAGAAGTTCCTGTAGATCCACTCTAAGATAAATTGTCAGTAAAATAAATTGTCTGCTTAATAGTTGGTAGTAGATCCTCTCTAAGATCTCTCTCCTGTTGAGTCGCCTTTGACGACGCAGTATCCAACCCACAGGTAAATCCTTTATCTTTCTGGGTCTTTTGTCTGCTTGTCTTCCTGTCTTTTCAACTCTTAATGTTTCACTGAACTTTACATTAAATGCTCTACTCTCTAGTTTTCGGATACATCATAAGTTTATTAATAGAATTCCCATGGCCACCGTTCTAATCATGCATGCACTTGCCATGCAGTGGTTCTCTTATATATCTCGAGTATTTGAAGATCTTTTTTGTTGCTTTATAATCTTTAGAGCATGCAATCTTCTTACATCTCACACACCTATTTTTCGTTGTTAGCTTTGTAGTAGGTCTGACAACAGTGTTGCACTGCAGACAACGATCTGCTACGGCCATGGCGCTGAGCTTGGACGGCAGCTGGGAAGCAGCAGAACATCTGATCCCCGACGTAGGCCTCTTCCATGAAAGCCAATCCGAAGTAGCCGATGCGCTCCTCGGTTTCTTCTCCGACCCTGTCGAGGCTTGTCGCCTTCCCATCGACTCCCTCTTCGATCGACCGGGCGATGCCTACGACGACGCAGGCTCCACCCTGCTCCCCTCACTCGTTCCACACCCCTGTTTCCCTGCACCCTCCGTGGTGTCCCTCCCTCCCGACCTTCACGCACCAAGCGACGAATTCGATCTCTACCACCGTCCGAAGCGGCCCAGGAGCTGCAACGATCTGTGTCGCCCGTGGGAACTCATGCCCGAGGCCAACTCCTGCAATGTGGCCATGCCTGCACCAGCCGTGACTGGCTGCCAGGTACCTGAGCTCTCGACGGAGTTCATGGCCCCTCCTCTACCAGCATTCGTGACACTGGCATGCGACGGAGAGAGGAAAGCGGGTGGCGGGTGCTTGTCTGCGCAGAGCGTCGCAGCGAGGGCGCGGAGGAAGAGGATCAGTGAGAAGACTCAGGAGCTCGGAAGGTTGATCCCTGGCGGCAACAAGATGAACACAGCTGAAATGTTTCAGGCTGCCTACAAGTATGTCAAGTTCTTGCAGGCACAGGTTGGGATTCTCGAGCTCATGGCCTCAATTAAGGTACAAAAGACTCGTCTTCAGTACATCCAATCTCAAAGCTTTGCCAGCGATGGATTCATTGGCCTTCATATGCAGGGCTGGAATGCGCCACAGCAGGTGGAGCAAAAGCTTCGACTTCTTCTTGCATCTACCGTCGTCCAAGACAAGCTGTCAGGCGAAGGGCGATGCCTCGTCCCGGAGCAGGCGATCGAATCCATGTCCACGGGCCGGGACATCGAATCCGACATGCTCATCTCCAAGGATCTCGATCGCTTCATCGAATCAGTGGGACGATCCAATTAGTTCTCCACAACTGACAGTGGTGACGTCTTGTTTCTCTCATCTTATCCAACTTGGAACCTTTAACTTGCACTTGTCGTGTATGAAGAAATGGATTGAGAGATTTCTTCACTCTCATGGTGGCCCAACAAATATATTCTGATGGCTATTTACCTTTCGTTGGGCTTTTATAAATCCCGGGACGTGGCAACAGCTCAATCGTCGATTAACTTCTTGATGGATATTAGGGTTCATCCATGTCGACCCTCCCTATAAATAGCTCCCCCTCTGCCGTCTCCAGCCCTCATCGAAGCTTTTACTTGGGGTTTCCGTTTCTCTGTGCGTCGGAGAAATGATTACCGGCGGATCTCTGCGATGACCGCCGTGTACGAGTCGACGCCACATGCAGGCAACCCTTCCTCCATCTGCTCCGCTTTCGCGAGTTGGCCTTGATTTCGGTCGGATTGCAGATGCCGGGTTTTCTATCTGGTTTCTCTTTGTTGAATAGTTCTTTATATCTCTTTTTCGTTCTCAATTTGAAGAAGATTGGCGGAGGTGTTTTTGGGGACGTGATGATCCTTTTCCCCACATGATCGACGATGAATTCACCGGGTCTCCTTTCTTCTTGTTCTCCCCTAATTCGTGGAGAGCTAAGAATTCAAGCCAGCAAGTTCTGATCCCCGATTCCTCCATCATTTTCATCTTCTTTTGTTCTGTATATTGCGTGGATTGTGTGAACAGTAATGATGCGGTGATGAGCCTTTCCTCCAGATGATTGAATATGAACTTACTGTGCGCCACTCTTACCTCGAAGGAGGAGATAAGCCAGGACTCTGATCTCCATCACCTCGACGCAATTCCAAAGCATCAGTACATTAGCTACGTCGAACAACCACGGATTTTAGCTGATTTGCCCAGAGCATGGTTGCTCTCGAATCAGAACAACTGTCTCTCAAACATCTGTACAAAGGACTAGTTGGTGAGCGAGAGCGCGGGAAAATTGTTGTCGTTCTACCAAGGATTACAGATTTACTAGTTAACTTCGTTGTTCCAATCCGAAATTAATATGAAATGTTTCAGAAGATACTCCCAGAATCATATAATCTTTATCATGATAAAGAAAGTAGACCGAGAAATTTCATCTAATCTGATCTTAAACCTGACTTATTGGTTAGGCACCGCAACCTGTCTCAAATTCTATTTACCTAATTGTATGTTTTGTAAATTTTGTTAATGAAATATTTTAATGTAAGAATAGGGTAAATTTTAATCACCTATGATTGGCAATTCCATTATGGTCCTTACCAACTTTTATGTATACCGATTCAATTTTGGGTGCTTTATTATTATTATTATATATATATTTAATACGAGTTAAGTTGATCGGCCAAGTGCACCAGCAATTATCCCTACTTGCTCTTGATGTAAACTTAGAACCAAGTTTATTCCAAACCGTAATCCACCAATCTCCGCGCACATTCAAAAGAGCATCTTATGCCTTTGTCGGGACATCATGATTTCATGTTCACTAAGCACTATTGCATAGTCGATAAATTTCGTGGTCGATGGATATCATGTTCAAAGATCATGTTACACATGATCTAATGTAATGAAAAGTATTCTGAAACGTAGCATGCGTGTTTTTGCGAGCGATGCAAGGGGCTAAAATCCCAATCATGTATGATTAGGTCACGAGGGGAATGATAGTGTGAGATCGTCCTCAGCTTGTAAAGGTGCTTAATTTCAATGACCGCAAACTGCTGTTTTACTATCCTGATGTGGTGTAGCTACTTAGCAAATTGGAGTAAGTTAGATGATCACGTGGCAGACTCAAGAACATGTACGTTGTTTCGTCTCACCGACGTCGCCAGTGTCTCACAGGGCCCGTCCCGCTTTGTGGGCTCCACGAGTCGACCACGTAGACGAGATGATGACAGCTATGAATCGATCCGTTTCGATTCCTCTCAGTTCCGAAAGCGGACCCAAGTATTCACGCCTCTCTCTCGCTCTCTCTCTCTCTTCTCCATTCCCCTACAGGTTAAACCAGCACATGAGGAAGCCGCAGGGGGCGAGGGTTCGCCTCTCTCCGCGGGCCCTGATGCTACCCCATAGCCCCAGATCCGCCATCCCGGGTCGCTGTCTCTCCTCTCTTCTCCTCATTGCCGCGGTCACCTTGCCCTGCGCCGTGCTCTACCGCGCTGCCGCGCCCACCTCGCCCCCATCGTGGCGGCCCGGCCCTGCGATCCCCGATACCTCTCCCATCGCCACTCAATTGGTGAGCTATTCTCCTCCTCCTCCTCCTCCTCATCATCATCATCATCATCGTTGAGGATCTTCCAGTGAGCACGCTCGAAAGCGAGCGACGGTTTCAAGAATGCGATCGTTTCACCGTCTTAGAAACTCGTGATTGATTATCCGTTGCTCATTCTCCTCCTTCTCCCCTTGGTCCCATGGGGCAGCTCGGTGCATTTGCGACGTTTCTCCACGGAGTGACGCTAATGCCCTTGGATTTTATTTCTGTTTAGCTCGAGTTGTTTTTTATGGTGGCGAATTAGGACGAATAATTATTAAATTAGACGATATCGTTTGCATTCTATTCTGGTTTATACATGTATCCTTGCAGAGTTTAGAGTTAATTTACTTGTATTTGCAGATTTTTACGTAGCATACAATCGCTCTAATTATTAAGATTCTCCACATATATCCTTCTATTGGCATCCATCCAAATAAACTCAGTTTAACCAAAAGGTAATGAGTATACCAGTTCTTAGTTTCAGTTTAAAAACATAAAGTTATAAAATAAACTTAATATTCTCATCATCATAAGTTTTTAAGGAGTACTTATATCAATTTGAGTTTTAAACTAATAGAGATTAATTACAAAGTTATACCTGCAAATTTTTAGAATTGACAAGCACATATATCCTAGACTCAAGTTAAAAGGGATAAATATGATTGTGCTTTTGTTTTATAACGAGTTTCAACTCGTCTTTCGGTTCATCTACTTTAGCTGGAGTTGGACCTAACTGGTTCTGTTCACCTTGCTGGTTTCTGGCCTAGGCTGTTTTATTTGTTGTTGCTAGAATGATTGAATCTTTCTCTCCATCTTTTCCTCCCTCCCCACTTCCTCTCATGATAAAAGTTAAAAATTGAACTGCTCTTGACGACACAATTAGAGAAGAAGAAAACATTGCTGCGGTTGCACTGTATTGTAAAAGATCTTATGATGAAATTGCCTATGAATAATCTGAGGTGTTTACCTCCAGGATCAGGAGTATAATTTATGTGGTAAAGTTCTATGAAGATGGGGATACACCATGTTCGTCTTGTATGTAAGTGTCTCGAAGCCGAGCCTTCTCGCACGATGTATCTACTATCAAATATGAATCACATCTCACCATATATATGTTACTAGAGTTACAAGGTACCCAATTCCTTTAAGTCATGACACTTTCTTTTTCCACCATTATATACTTTTTTGTGCAATTTATTCCTTAGTTGCTGCAGCCGTATGTAAAAAAATTGTTCTTGGCGTAGTTAGGTGCCCATAGCTTGTTAAACTCTGAATTCTAAATTGCATATGCATACTAGATATCGAACTATGCACCTTTAAAGAACCCAAATGTGTAATTAATGGGATCAATTACACCTATTTTTTCAGCATTATCAGCATTTGTAATGAAAAGAACTGCCAGTCATGCCAGACTCCGCTATTACTTTCGTATGGTGCATTTCAAGTGCTAGTAATTTCTTACTGCTCAACTATGCTAACTCTTAAGTCTTAATGCATTCCAAAATGCATGATACATGAACATTTTTCCATGCTATTTATTGAAAATTGTTGTCTTCGACATTTTAGAATGATTCTTTCTGCTACAACCACAATACTTCATGCAGGAACCATTTATTAGGAGTTTGCTTATCAGAACAATAAATTGCATTTGAAAATTTCCAACATTTTCTTGATACTTTATATTGTTTTACTTGACCTCTAACAAGATTTTGGAGAATTTTGCACATTGGTTTTATAAATAGCCCCATACATCTGCATTTGCAGGAAAGTGAGGATGTTCGGCTTGAGAAGGTTCTGGAGGAAGCAGCAATGGAAAACAAAACAGTAATATTGACCACATTGAATGCGGCATGGGCAACTCCTGGATCCATTATAGATTTATTCATTGAAAGCTTCCAAATTGGTGATGGAACACGCAAACTTCTGGATCATTTGGTTATCATTGCATTGGACAAGCAAGCATATGTGCGGTGCTTGTCTATACATGCCCACTGTTTTCCACTTATTACTAAGGGAGCGGATTTCTCTGATGAGAAGTTGTTCATGTCTGCTGGATATCTGTCGATGATGTGGACAAGGATAGAGTTTTTGCGTCTAGTTCTTGAAAAGGGATACAACTTCATTTTCTCGGTAAATTATTCTCTTTTCTTGTGAATGATCATGTAAAAGAGATCTGTAAATCCATATTGTTTGATGTTCTTTTACCAAACATTAATATGAAGCTTATGCTCATCATTCATGCATGAGAGATCCACATTCTTGGTGTGGACAAAATGGTGCTTCACTTTCTTTCATACCATCTTTTTTGTAATTTGGTATTTAATCAAAAGAAAAGCGATGCAGATATGGATCTGTTTTCATTAGGAAAGAACTTTCTGAATATCTGTTGTTGGTTTAATTGCAGGATGTAGATATCTTGTGGTTCCGGAATCCTTTACCACAATTCTATCCAGAGGTCGATTTTCAGATAGCTTGTGATCACTTCATGGGTGATGCCTTTGATTTACAAAACATTCCTAATGGCGGATTCAACTATGTTAAGTCTAACAATCGGACCATAGAATTCTACAAGTTTTGGCATGCATCAAGGGAGAAATTTCCAGGACATCATGACCAGGATGTATTTAACTTTATTAAGCATGATCCGTATCTCTTGGAAATGGGAATAAGAGTTAGATTCCTGAGCACTGCTTATTTTGGTGGTCTTTGTGAGCCCAGCAGAGATTTTAGTAAGGTTTGTACAATGCACGCAAATTGCTGTATTGGCTTAAGTAGAAAGATTCATGATTTAAGAGTTATGCTTGATGACTGGAGGACATACATGTCTCTTCCATGGAAGGTAAAAAGATCTAGGGCATTCTCATGGAGGGTACCACAGAATTGCAGGTGAAATATTTAAAGGCATGCATTAAAAGATGATTCCCTAGCTTAAGCTATATTGTTGGTTTTGACTTCAGACTTTTGTAACTTAAGATTCTTGTCTAACATGATAATCTCATCCTTCTGTTCAGTCTTGCTCCTCTAGGCTCATGATGATTGGTGGATACATGCCTTGTGGAAGATTAATGGATTCTTTTACAAAGTTAGTTTGCATGTACTTCATGATGTTCCGAAAGATCATCTTTGTACAGGTTGGTATGAAATGGAAAATTTCTTTTCATTTACCCAATCGTTTATTCCAGTGTCTTATGAAAATTCATGCATTATGGTAATGATTATTGGCGAAACTGATAATTTGATGTTTGATACTGGTAACTTTATATTACAGGTATGCCTGTATATGATCAAGTTGTGCTAGTAGGTTTTGTGCATTAAATTTTATTTCCCTGCAGATAGGTCACTGTTAATAAATTCTCTTATATCATTTGTTTTAAATGGACTTATTCTCTTCAATGATGTATTGTTAGTTGGTACATCATTAAGTGTTCGAAGTCATGAAAAACCTAGGCTTTCCAAAGTTCTCAGATTCTGAATCACTTGCACCGCTATTACTGTCCGATGAAGTAGAATTTACTGCTGATAGATCACTAATACAAATCTCAAGCATTATCGGTCACTAATTAATGGATATATGATAAGAATGAATTTTAAATTAATTATACATGTGTAATTCAGATTCTAGTTGAACAATGTGGGTGTTGATTTAGAATCAAGGTCCTTTTTCGTGTTCGTCATGGGATGGAGTGGTGTGGGTGAAGATGGGATCTAAGCTGAAACCTTGCATAACTGTGTTGGTGATGTGACGTGCCCGGCAAGAGCCTCCCATGCTCAAGTTAGTTTCTTGTTTGGAGGATTTGGTCAAGTGTCGAATATATAGGAATGTAATAGTGCTACAACAAATCAGATGCCTTATGGTGTCCTAGGGGGCCCTTTAAGAGTGTGGTATATGACCATTGGATTCGAGATCGTAGTTAGTGTCAGGGATGGTTACATAGCCAACTTCATAGGCTGAGTCAGCCTCCTTGTTGGATGCGATGTTGATCGAATGGGGTTGAGGTGTTGGCCAAGTAAAGATGAAGCATCAAAGAAATGACATGTTGGCCGAGTGTTCTTCAGATGTAAGGTGTCGACAGTCATCTACTTGGCCATATCATCTATCCCCATCCTGTTTTGACATGTGGAGCCAGGTCGAGACATAATGTTAGTTCTGATGGACTGTGGATCATAGAGAGTTTCTGGTGACGGATTTAGCTGTATTATCGCTGATGGGATGCTTCCTAGCTGATTTGGTCGCACTATCATCGTAGCATAGTGCTTCATGGTTGATTCGACTGTTGTTGTTGTGACACAGCACTTCACAGTCAAATTGGTGCTCTATCATCACAGCATAGTTCTTCATGGTCAATTTGGCTCCCTGTCATTGTAGAGTAGCACTTAATGGCTGATTCGGTCACACTGTCATTGTAGCATAGTGCTTCATGGTTGGTTCAATCACATTGTCATCATAGCATAGCACTATATGGTATATCAGCACTCTTTTCTTCAATAGATCTGGGTGTCGAAAATCATTTAGTTTAGGTGGTTCGTTGCCACTTTTATGCAGAATCACCTAAACTAGGTTGGCACTCTCTTCTTCGGCTTTCATGCAGCACACACTATGTACCTTTGTTGCTTTGGATTCCAGGATACATGATAGACATGTCAAAGTGTCATACATGCTCATGTGAACCATCGTTGTCACCTTGATTACCCTCTTGCATGTTGCTTCGGTTGTTGTGCATAATATGATCTGATATGATCCTTGATAATCTGCAATGAATGATTACTTGTCAATCTGATACCTGACCCAATGGGTGAGTCCCATGTTACTGTCAGTCGAATCGTCTAGGATTTGTAGGGATCACAATCTATATGATCAACTTCTCCGACCAACAGCATGCCACCATGTCGCTTGTCTAGGTGGATCATCGGGCAAACAAACGGACTGGCGATGGAATGCAAGGGTCACCCAAGCCCTATAAATAAAGACCCCTTTCATTTGGTCTCCTCACACTTTCATTGCATTCGAACTATTTTGAACAACTCAAGCTAAGAACACTTTAGAGGATTCAAAACCAATCTTCTGAAGGTTTGAATGTCTTCCTCCTCTTCCTCATCATCCAGTTGGGACTTGGACGAGTTGTCGATCCTAGGGGTGTTTAAAACAAACTGGAAAATTGAACCGAACCAGAATCAAACTTGAACTGAATTGGCCCAAAACTAGTTCGATCAGAATTGGTTCACCAATGGTTTGGTTTTGAAAGCAATAAACAATTCTGGTTTGGGGGTACACTTCTTTGGTTCGGTTAACAAATTCGAATCAAACCGAACCGATTTTAATTTAAAAGATATTAGTACGATTGAGTTTATTATCGTAAGCCCTTAACCAGTCCAAATCGATTAATCAAACTGACCCAAAGGCCCAATTTTACAAATAACGTGGGCTCAATTTCATAAATCTTGTCGTGTCGATCCAATTGGATCAAGATTTTGGTTCTGTTCAATTGAATTGAACCGGTTCATTTGAAAAATATATATTTTTTAAATTACTTAAAATTTCAAACTGATTAACTGAACTGGATTAATCGGTTTTGAATTGGTTCAATTAGGTAGGTCCAGATTGGTTTCGGTTCAAACTGCCTTATTTTAACTGAACCAAACCAAAAAAACAGTTCAATTCATCTCAGCCCTTAACAGTTTGATTCAAACTGGTTTGAACACCTCTAGTCGGTCCCATCACCACCTTTGTTGTTGGCTGGGAAGTTTTCCTCCGAAGGGGTCGAAGTTGCTACTAAAAGGGAGGTTGCCCTTTCGGAGGCAAATCCTTCGAGCAGTGGAGTCCCATAGTCCTCAACCAGATCCTAACTTTGATTTGCGCATTAGCATTTCCGACTTAGGGCACATTAGGGAAGTCCTCCACATTTTGGCTTGGAAGTAAGGATGGAGTTTTCTGGCTGCCAAGATTAAAGCATATGCCAACTTTTAAAGTTGGGATAGTAGTGTTCAATGTCTTTTAATATGTGGCTTTTATAATAAATTGACTTATGGATTTAGCTCTTTGTGGATTAGCATGGAGCTAGCCGCCAGGGGCATCACTGATAGATAAACATGTAACTCGTCAGCAGGTTGTGGGCTTGAAAGTTATTGAAGTGAGCTAAGATACTCCTTCAACTGCTCGAAATCCATTTGGCACTATTCAATCCATTGAATTTCTTTCGATCGCTTTAAGGTTTAAAAGACAGAAAGACACCTACCAGGTCTGGAAGAAAGGAGGAACCATCTTAAAGCAGTGATTCAACCAGTCAATTACTAAACTTCCTTGATCGATATCGAAGGCTTCTCGTCTATATGGCCTTGACCTTCTACATATTGGCATCGATTCCCCCTCGATGGATCATGAATTCAAGGAACCTCCCAAAGCCAACACCAAAGTCATGCTTGGATGGTTTCAGCCACATTAAGTTTTTTTTATTATTGTTGAATGTCTCTTTTAAATCACCCAAATGGGTGTTGGCTGCTCGGCTTTTCAAACATCCACATAAGCATTCATGTTCCTACCTATCTAGTGTTTAAACATCTTGTTATCATTCTTTGATAGTGAGACCAGCATTTTTTAACCCGAAGGACATAACCTTGTAGCAATACAAGCCCCTATTGGTGATGAATGAGGTGTGCTTTTCATCTTCTAAAGCCATCTTGATTTGGTTATACCTTGATAATGCACCCATAAAGATTAATCATTCATGTCCAGAACTGGAGTCGACCAACATGTCAATTTGAGGCAAAGGGAAGTTGTCATTTGGACAAGTTTTGTTAGATCAAGTGTAATCAATACATTTATCATTTTTCATTACTATTCTTTACAAGAACTATATTTACAAGCCATTCAGGATAAGACCTCACAAGTAAAGTCAGCGTCTTACAATCAATCTATCTACTTCTACAATTGTCGACTGATGATCTGGGGCAAATCTCCTTGGCTTCTATTGGATAGGTCGATGTTAAGTTGATGTTGTGCCACAGCACGGTCAATGCCCGACATGCCACTCGCGCCCAAGCGAAGACTGCCAAGTTGTGGCATAGGAAGTTGACCCAAGTGAAGATTTCCAAGTTGACCAGCTTGTTCCTTCTTTCTACTGGCATAGCAATGCCAACCTTGACTAGTCAGTCTGGTTGATTTGGATCCAGTGACACTTCTGCGAGTGGCTCCCCAACTTCTGGATGAGTTGGTTGAGGAGTCGGATCTGTTGGGTCCATCTGTTGGACTGATAGTATTGCTTTCTTGGGAGAGTGACTCAAGTTAGGTTGGGCTGCCTTGGTTGGGAACTTCAGCAACATTGTTCTAGATTTACAAATTTTCTATATCTCTTTTTTTTGGCTTTCTTGGTCTTCTGTTATACAGTAAAATTTCATTTCAGTTTTTTGGTATCTTTGTCTTATACTTTCTGTAAGAGGTTAGATGTGATATCTAAATTGGATTACAGTTAGATGGAGTTTTAGCATTAATGTGTGTGACTATCATGAGTGTTCATCTGTTTCTTGTTGTTCAGATATGTGTGTATATATACTTTAGCAGTCAAGGAATTGTCAAAATTTGGAAAACGGAAGATAAACAAAAAAGAGTAAATTTACTAGGAATGTGATATCAATGAATATGTTCTTTGATTTTGATTAAAATCACTAATTGCTCTCATACATTGGATGCTGATTGAGGATAATCGTAATAGCATGTACTGTATTATATATTTTGGAAGGAATGCCATCTCTGATTATGTTTCTAAAATTTAGATTCCTGTGATTAATATTCTTTGATTCTCTATTGTTGCAGATCTATCGAAAGGATGTGAATCTTGTTTCTGACCAATACAAACCTGCATCTCAGTACTTTGTTCTAAAGCAATACTTGTCCTGGCAACTGAAGGCGAAAATCCTGACCTGACCTAGTCAAAATTCTCAATAACAAAGATGATTTTTTCCATATACATCTGGTTTGTTCTTGGACTAAGAGCATGTTACAGCTTATGCATTAAGACCACCAGATAGGCTTATTGTTGTAGAACAATGCCTAATGGAAATAGTCCTTTCTGCCCTGTCATTTTCCAAATTTGTACACAGCATTCAATTCAAGATGGTGCATATTTTTGTTTCCTATCAATATGATATACCATACTACACCAGAAGGCATGATAGGATGAACTGTACATTTCTTTTTACCATCCTATATTACTCATCTCATTAAAGTATGACCAGAAAAGTTAGTGAAATGACTTGAAATTTTTGAATTTGATACTAAAGTTTTCCTCCATGAGGTCCTTTGGAATGAAGTTTTTTACTATTTTGCAAAATATTTACAAATCTGAGTTCACGGTATTAACTGCTTTATCAAATTTGCCCCTTCTCTTGAGAATGGTCTTTACAGTTGGAGCCAAAATAACATGGAAAGTCACGGTTGCAGATTGCAGTTGTGGTTCCTATCCCACAGTATTTACTATTTAGAGATGAGGTCAGCTTCCGGTCCAAACTATTTACTGCAAGATGGGGAACATTAGACTTAGTAATTCTACTACATGTGCTCCAAATTAAGATGATTTTTGGTCATCGTTTGCTCCAAAGAGTAAGACTAACATGCTGCTTCAGGGCGAAGCCCATGTGATTTATTTGGTTGGTTAATTGGAATTGAGAGAGAGAGAGAGAGAGAGAGAGAGAGAGAGAGAGAGAGCGCATAATTTCAAGGTTATCCGCCATGTTCCTCCTTTTTCTGATTCGCCCTTTTTTTTTCTCGTTATAAATTTGGATGCAGGATTATTGAACTCTGCGGTGCTGAAGTTTGCTTGAAGAATTAGGTGTTACAAGTTCGATAAATGACTTTTAAACTTTAAGAATTAGGTGTTACAAAAAAAATTCAAATTAGAAGTACCATTTGAAAAAAAAAAAACTACAATACCTTTTGATAAAAAAATGAATATTCTTTGTTAGGAAAATCACAATCGCCCAAAATTCTATGCACTCGGTTCTGTCATTGAATTAAGTATTCATTCTGGAGCAGTCCCAATCTATTGAAAGAGCTTCTCGGATCATGTACGAGAAATGCATGTGTTGGGTTGCCTAGCCTGGTAATACATCATGACGGCCACAAGCTTAAATTTTAGGTTCCCAAGAAGCTGATCATTCTAATGGTCACGATATAAATATGAACTTCAATTTATAAAGCTGCTCATTTTAATGGTACGAGAAGCTCCCAAGAAATCTAATTCACTCCATCAGAAGTGTCCTTTTCACCTTTTACTCTTGACATGGTGAAAGGGACGAGTCATCAAATGACAGAAAAATAGTAAAAATCCAGCTCCCTTCTTTTGGGACAAATAACTGAGAGCATCGACACATCACAACTGCACTGCTATAAACCTCAGCTGGATTGAAAGATTTCACAATAGTTGCCATGATAGATCGCATGATTATGATCTTACCAATACATTTCTGTAATCACAAAGCTCTAATTAGTAGATACTTCTTTACTGATGCATGCTACAATCCGTGGCAGTTGGTCTCTCAGTGCATCTACCGTTGGAAAGCTTCGATTAACGTGAATGATAATACCCGTAACACATTACGATGATCTCTTTGCTTAGTACTGGCATTTTATCAAATATTATCTGGATATATATTATGATGTGTTAGGATCTGTGCAATGAGAATTAGATCATAATAAGGTTATGATAATGAGACCAATTTGTCTTTAAACACGAATCATAAATCATCCCGGTCATAGGTTACTCGAGAAGGACATCGAGATAACCGGTTAGACCGATGTGCTGTATACTCATCCATATGATAGAGGCGGTTGGTCTCATAGTCGCTCGTGTAGGGACACTAGAGGTATAATGTATGTGCTCATTAGAGAATGAGTTCATTGATTGATCTGCCTATAGAATGTTGGATGGTTAATGATAACTGACATCAAACATCGATTTTATAATTTCAGTTATATGTCTGGTCCTTAGACTTGAGACACCAAAGATATCTTATATGAGTGCTTCATTTTTTGACGCTGAACTTATAAGTTTAGAAGTTCCAAATCTAGTACAATCGATTCTCGGGAATGACAGTTAGTCTTATGAAAGCAATTGAGTATCAACAGAGGATCATCTACTCTTAGTATTATGAGAGAAATATCTCGTGTGTGCTTGCTCAAATAAAATCTCTAGTCAGGGTCATTCAGATTAAGAGAGGAGTTCTCCAAGAGAATTCGATTAGAACAAGACTTGAATATGATTCCGTATGGGCCTGACATTACCATGCCCAATATATGGTCTCTGGAATATTAGATGGATGAGAGATTATAGACACATGGTAACTGTGGACAAACATGTCTAATAGATTAGATTCCCTTGTACCGTTTAGAAACTATGGCGCAATGGCCTAGTACGTCCATAGTCGATGAGTCGAGTGAATTATTATGTGTTGAATCTCGAATTTTGATGATGAAACCAATTGATAATATTATGATCTAATCTGCGTTTTGAGTAACGCAGGACTAGCTTCGATCAAGAAGGATAATTAAAGCAAGAAAAATCAATGTTAGGCCGGAGTGGAACATGTCAAAAGATTGGACGTTGAGCTAGAGGAACGGTTGACGTGTCGGCAGAAGGCTTCGTGCTGTGAATTCGAGCATCGGGCCGAAGGATCGGATATTGCGCCAAGGAGATCGAAAGTTGCGGGTGTCAACATGCCTATTGGGCAATACGCCGAAGGAGAGGACGATGCGTTGAAGGATCGGACGAAGCGTCGGAAGAACCAATGACATGTCGAACAATAGATGATTCGTGCTTTGTAATAATTTAACTAAATCGAGTTAGGTTAGGTCATAATTAGGTTGGTTTAGAATGTAATTAGGCCAACTCAATTAGGGGCCAATTGGGCCTAAAGTGGGGTTGTTTTGGGCCAAGAAAAAAGCTCATTCAGTGACCTAAAAGTTGGGTCAGGTAGTGGCACCGCCGATCTAGGTGGTGGCACCACCAATGGCTCAGTCTTTAAGACATAGTCTCCAAGACTGTGTCAGGCGATAGTACTGCTAGAATGGGTGGTGGTACCACCTAGTGTTAGGTAGTGGTACCGTTAGTTTGGGCGATGGTACTGCCCAGACATAATCTCCCAAACTGTGTCAAGCAGTGGTACCGCCCAACATAAGCGGTGGTACCGTTAGGACCTAGGAAACCCGGGATGAGACATTTTTTTGCTTCAATTTTGAAGTCATTTGGGGTCTATAAATACACCAGCTATTCCTGCATGGAGCAACAAGAATTGAGCATGAAATTGAGTTGAAAAAGGGGGAAATAATACTTGAGAAAAATTTGGGAAACTCTCTTAGGATTTAGGATCACTTCTTCCTAGTATTTAGAAGTTCGTCTAAAGAGAGAAGTGAGGTCTAAGAAAGAGAGACTTGTAAGGGTTGTCTCCTAAACCTGAAAAAGGTGAAAGAGTATAAAAGGGTAGTTGATCTTCGCCCATTGAAGGAAGATCGTTAGTGGATGTCGGTGGCCTTGACGGAAGAGGAATCAAGAGTGGATATAAGTAATGACGATCGAGAACTGTTAGGATCGAGTTAGAACTAAGTGGGGGGGGGGGGGGAATTAGTGCAGTGGATAAAAACGATGTCGGTTCGAAAAATCTTTGTTTTGATAAAACCGATATTGAAAATGTATTAAACTTGAAATCGTTCGTAAGAGTGTAATGAGAAAGTAAAGCAAATAAAGCAGTTTGTAGTAAAGGTAAATTGCAAGAAGTAAACACAAACCGAGTTTTATAGTGGTTCAATCATCATTACCTACATCCACTCTCGATTCCTCTTCCGTCGAGGCCACCGACATCCACTAACGATCTTCCTTTAATGGGCGAAAATCAACTACCATTTTACACTCTTTTTCTTTTTCACAGGTTTAGGAGACAACTCTTACAAGCCTCTCTTTCTTAGATCTCCTCCCTTTAAATTTCTAAATACTAGGAAGAAGTGATCCTAAATCCTAAGAGAGTTTCCCAACTTTTTCTAAAGTATTTTTCCCCTTTTTTCAATTCAATTCTTGCTACTCCATGCAAGAATAGCTGGGGTATTTATAGACCCCAAATGACTTCAAAATTGGAGCAAAAAAATGTCTTATCCCGGGTTTCCTGGGTCCTAGCAGTACCAATGATTGTAGCACTAACACTGGGCAGTATTATCGCCTGACACAATCTAGGAGACTGTGTTTGGACGGTACCACTGCCCAGTCTGGCGGTACTACCGCTTGACATAATCTAGAAGACTATGTTTGGGCGGTACCACTGTCAGACCTTGCTACAGTACACTAAATAGGCCAAACAACAAGTCCAATTCAGGCCCAATTGGCCCATAATTGAGTTGGCATTGTTTCACCATAATACCGACTCAATTAAACCTAAAACTAACTAAATCTAAATAAATTATTATAAAGCACGAATCATTTGTTGTCCGGTATATCATTGGTGCTAGTCATAGGTGCCTTGTAAGTCAATCA
>LVTN01001500.1:4333-32463 GCA_001649415.1 Musa itinerans
CGGATATCTCATATCCGAACCTCTACTCATCGCAATGCCTACCATATGTGTGTGATCCTCTAGGCCTAATATCGAGCTGGCTGTGAGTCATACCTGTTAGAACTCCTTCTGACTTAGTGAATTATTATCTTTATAATAATTCACTCGACTCATCGACTACAAACGTACTAGGCCACTATGTCGTAGTCCCCAGACGATACAGGGGAATCCAATCCATTGGACCTATTTATCCTCAGTTACTATGTACCTATAGTCCCTCATCCATCTAATATCCTAGAGACCGTATATCGGGCATCGTGCTATCAGACCCATATGGTTTCTACTTGAGTCTCGCTCTAATCGGATTCTCCCGGAGAACTTTTTCTCTCTCAATCCGAATGACCCTGGCCAGGGATTTGTTTGAGCAAGAACACATGAGATATTCCTCTCATGATGTCGAGAGTGGATGATCCTCTATCGACACTCAATAGCCCTCGTAAGGTCGACTGCCACTCCCAATGACCAACTGTACTAGATTTGTGACATCCAAACCTACAAGTCTAATATCAAAGAGTAGAGCACTCATACAGGACATCCTTGGTGTCTCAAGTCTAAGGACCAAATACACCACTATGACTACGGAATCGTTGTTTGACAATAAGGCATCATCAACCATCCAGCATTCCGTAAGCAGATCAATCAGTGAACTCATTCTCCAATGAGCACCTGTACTATATCGCTAGTGTCGCTACACGAGCAACTATAAGACTAGCTGCATCCATCATATGGACGGGTATACAGCACACTAGTCTGTCCGGTTATCTTGATGTCCCTCTCAAGTTACCTATGACCGGGATTATTTCTGATTTGTGTTTAAAGGGGAATCGATCTCATTATCGTGATCTCATCACGATCCGATTCTCATTGCATAGATCCAAGGACATCACAATATATACATGCATATATGCAATAGTTAATATAAAGTGATAAATGCCAAAATATAATAAGCAAAAAGATTTCGTGCCAAGTCATACGTGCAATCACTCACGTGATTGGCTTGTTGGGCACTTAAGACTAGCAATTAACTTATCAATATGTCTCTTGAATTCAAATGCCTTGAATTCAAGAATCACTTTTCTCAAGTATGGCATATCGATAGGGGGGTTGTGGTTAACTTCGTCATCAATTGATTGTCATCATAAAAAAGGGGGTGATTGTTGAATCTCGAATTTTGATGATGAAGTCAATTGTAATTTGTTTGATCTAATCTATATGTTGAGAAAAGTGTGCAGGATTAACTACGATGGCAGTAAGACATAAAACAGGTGTTGTGCTAGAGTCAAGATCGAGATCTCATTGGGGGAGTTCGAGAGTTCGATGGAAGTCCGGACGTTCGTCGGAAGTTTTGCGGGAACCAACCGAGAAGTCCAAGAGCTTGCCATAGAAGCTCCTTGGAACTCTCCAAGAAGATCGTTGCAAAGTCCAGGAGCTTGCCGGGAGTCCACCGGAGCATTGCCAAGAGTTCATCGGATGTTCACCGGAAGTACGCCGGAAGACCAATTGATGCACCGGAACATGCAATGCAGTAAACATGTCTTAATTGTCATAGTTATAGTGTAAATTAAGTTAGGATTGGGAGGTAATCCCACTAACTTAATTAGGGGACAACTGGGCCTTTGATAGGGCTAAATTGGGCCTAATGGAGTAGCCCATTCAGCCCCTAAATTCCTGGCCGGTGGTGGCACCGCTTGGGAGACTCAGTCTCCCAGAAATTCTGGGCGATGGTACCGCCCCTATCAAGCGGTTGTACTATCGGTAGTTAATGCTGCTAGCGGTGGTACCACCAAAGCTCGATCTCCGAGCTCTATCAAGCGGTCGTATCGCCCAGATTGAGTGGTAGAACCGCCTAGTGTCAAGTGTCAAGTGGTAGTACCGCTTTGTAATGGCGGTGGTACTGCTAGGACCTTGGAAATCCAAGATTAGACACTTTTTGGCTCCATTTTTTAAGCCATTAGGGCCTATAAAAACCCCACCCTTTCCTGCATGAAAGCGCATGAAACCTATTGGCATAATCTTGAGTTCTTGAGCCTTAAAGTATTGTAAAAGTTAGAGTTCTCCTCGATCTCTTAGCCTTATAACCATCCAAGAAAGAGGAGTAAGACTTATAAGGGTTGTCTCCTAAACCCGGCAAAAGGAGAAGAGCTGTAAAAGGAGGTTGGCCTTCGCCTATTGAAGGAAGGCCTTTAGTAGACGCCGGTGACCTCGCTAGAGGAGGAAAATTTAAAGAGATTGCAGCAACGTTTCTTTACTTTTAAACTCTCTGTGCTTATGTGTTTTAACCAAGGATGGGAGGGGTATTTATAGGCTTCAAGTTGATTCAAACTTGGAGCCTAAAACTTTCCCATCTCGGGTTCCCCGAGCACGGGCGGTACCACCGCCTGCGTTGGGCGGTACCACCACCTAGTGTCAGTCTAACGCTGACACTACCCTAGGTGGTACCACCGCCCAGGTCTGGCGGTACCACCGCCTGGGGGCCAGTGCTGGGCGGTACCACTGCCTGGCACCCTGCTAGTGGTGGTACAACCGCCCAAACTAGCGGTACCATCGCTTGACACAGTCTCGAAGACTGTGCCACGACGGTGAGAATTCTTGGGGCATTGTTTGGGCTTCTTATTAGGCCCAACATAGTTCTTACATGGGCCTAGCTGGCCCTTAATTTGGTTGGGCCAAATCTAAGCCCAATTACGTGCTAACTACGATTCCTAAGACATATTTTAAGCTAAACAAGTCCGTAAGTCTTGGTTCTTCCAACGAGCTTCCGGCGATCTTCCGGTGAACTTCCAACGATCTCTCGGCAATGTTTCGACGGACTCCCGGTAAGCTCCTAGACTTCACGATAATCTTCTTGGCGAGTTCAGATGAGCTTCTTGGCAAGCTCCGCGACTTCTCGGCTGGTTCCGCCAGAACTTCCGACGAACGTCCGGACTTCCGACGAACTCTCGAACTCCCAATGATGTCGCATCCTTGACTCCGAGACTTCATTTTATTTCATGCCTTGCTATCGTAGTTAATCCTGCACATGTAAAAACATACTTCAATCTAAATAATTAATACTAAGTATTAATCAAGTTGTCTAGCATGTCATTGGTCCCTCGACGCTTCATCCGATTCTTCAACGCATCATCCTCTCTTACGGCCTATTGCTCAATCGGCCAATTGACTCCGCAACTCCGATATCCTTGGCACAATATCCGCTCTTCTTGGCCCCATGCTTGAATCTACAGCCCGAAGCCTTCTGTCGATACGTCAACCATTCCTCTGGCCCGACGTCCAATCTTCTGACATGTTTTCCTCCGGCACAACATGATTTTTCCTACTTTAATTGTCTTATCCTGATCGAAGCATCCTGCGTCACTCAAAACGTAGATTAAAATGTAAACACATATCAATTGGTTTCATCATCAAAATACGAGATTCAACATAAATTATACATGATGATTTGAATTAATAATGATTTTTGTGATTTATTGATCTTGATGATTTCTATGATGAGATTTGCTCTTTCGATTTTAAACGATGATGCATGTTTTGATTTGGCGTAAAAGAAAGACTTGGGCATGATTATATGAAATCAAATCACTTAAATTGAAACAAAAATTGGAGAATGCATGTTTCTTGAAAATATCTCTAAAGCTTTTTAATTTTTCAATAAGTAATTCTTAGTCATGAATCTATTTTATATTATCTCTTGAATTAAGAAAGTGATTTTGATGATAAGTTTGGAGTTGACAAATTGAATTTGAATGAAAAATTTTCAACCGAATCATGTGTTAAATCTCATATTTTGATGATGCAATCAATTGATAGTATTTATGATTTGATCTGTATTTTGAGTGACGCAGGAAGCTTCGATTAAGGAGAGACAATTAAAGTAGGAAGAATCATGTTGGGCTAGAGTGAAACATGTTAGAAGATTGGACGTCGAGCCGGAGGATCGGTCGACGTATCGACATAAGGCTTCGGGCCATAGATTCAAACATCGGGCCAAGAAGAGCGGAAATCGCGCTAAGGCAATTGGAGTTGTGGAGGTCAACTGGCCGATTGGGCAATAGGCTACAAGAGAGGATGATGCGTCGAAGAATCAAACGAAGCGTCGATGACCCAGAGACATGTCGGACAACATGATTCAAAGCTTTATAATAATTGTCTAGATCTAAATGGGTTTTATGTGTATAGGATTAACTATAATAGTAAGGCATAAAGTAAAATGAAGTCCCGGAGTCAAGAACACGATTCCGTTGGGAGTTCGAGAGTTCGTCGGAAGTCTAGACGTTCGTCGAAAGTTCTACCGGAACTAACCGAGAAATCGAGGAGCTTGCCAAAGAAGCTCATCAAAACTCACCAAGAAGATCGTTGTGAAGTCCAGGAGCTTGCCAGGAGTCTGCTGGAACATTGCTGAGAGATTGTTAGAAGTTCGCCGGAAGAAACCTAGACTTACGGACTTGTTTAGCTTAAGTATGTCTTAGAATTCATAGTTAGTACATAATTGGGATTGGAATCGGGCTAACCCAATTAGGAGCTGGTTGGGCCCATGTATGGACTATGTTGGGCCTAATGAAAGGCCCAA
Source organism: Musa itinerans (assembly GCA_001649415.1). Taxonomy (NCBI): domain Eukaryota; kingdom Viridiplantae; phylum Streptophyta; class Magnoliopsida; order Zingiberales; family Musaceae; genus Musa; species Musa itinerans. The sequence continues at coordinate 8,940 of LVTN01001500.1, forward strand.
ACAGTGACCAAAGAGGTGGCACAATCTCCGAGACTATGTCTCGTGGTGGTACCGTCGGTCTGGGCGGTGGTACCGCCCAGACACAATCTCCGAGAGGTTATTAGGCGGTGGTACCACCCAGTATAGGGTGTCAGGCAGTGAAACCACCGAGTGCAATGTCAGTGTCAAACTGACACTAGCGGTGGTACCGCCCAACATAGGTGGTAGTACCGCCTATACTTAGGAAACCTGGGATGAGACATTTTTAGGCTCCAAGTTTGAATCAACTTGAAGCCTATAAATACCCCTCTCATCCCTGGTTAACATATACAAGCACAGAGAGTTTAAAAGTGAGAAAACACTTTAGAAATCACTTGATAAATCCCCTCTAGCTTAAACTTAGAATTTTATTTATAGAGGAGTGTGTGTTTGTAAATGTTGTCTCCTAAACCTGTGAAAAGGAGAAGATGGGTGTAAAAGGGTAGTTACGCTTCGCCTATTGAAGGAAGACTAATAGTGGATGCCGGTGGCCTCGACGGAAGAGGAATCGGTGGAGTGGATGTAGATCACGATGACCGAACCACTATAAAAATCTGGTTTGCGTTTCTTTTAAGCAATTTACTTTAACTACAAATCACTTTACTTGCTTACTGCTTTTAATATGTTCATGAACATGCTTTCAAGTCAAGCCTATTTCCGAGATCGGTTTTTAATGAATGAAAAGATTTACGAAATCGACATTTTTACCGCTACACTAATTCACTCCCTCCCTCTTAGTGCTGACTCGTTCCTAACAATTGGTCTCAGAGCCAGATTATTTCTCATTTGGTTTAACACCCAAGAGAAATGGCTCTTTGCGGCTTTCAAGAGGAACTTTCTCTTATTTGTCCTCCTATGTTCAATAGGACGAATTATACTTATCGGAAAACTCGAATGAGAGTTTTCTTGCTTTCATTGAATCTCGATTTATAGCACATAGTCGAATTTGATTTTCAAATGTCTTCTCTTCCAATGAACCATTGAAATGATTTGGAGAAGAAGACTTTTTCTCTAAATGCAAAGACTATAAATGCCTTGTTTTGCGCCTTAGATAAAACTGAGTTTAATCAGGTTTCTACTTGCGAAATAGCTTTCGATACATGGCACACTCTCGAAATCACACACGAAGGCACTAGTAGAGTAAAAGATTCTAAGATAAATATTTTAATGCATGATTTTGAACTTTTTTGAATAAAGCCAAACGAAACCATTGTTGACATGTACACCCGTTTTATGGATGTCGTCAATGGTTTAAAAGGTCTTGGCAAATGCTTTTCTAATTTTGAACTCGTTAACAAGATCTTAAGATCTCTTTCTAAAAATTGAGAATCAAAAGTAACGACAAAACAAGAAATAAAGGATTTAAATAAATTTTTACTTGAAGAACTTATCGTGTCCTTGATGACCTATGAAATGACTCATGATGCACTTGACGAACATGAGAACCACCTTCCAAAGAACAGGAAGGATTTGGCACTTCGAACAATAATAGAATACCACTTGAGTAATGACTCAAGTGATGATGATGATGATCTTGAACTTCTCAAGCTTAAAAAATTCTTAAAACAAGAATCAAAGAAAAAAAATAAACTTAAAAAGAATGCAATTAACTTGCTATGAATGCAAGAAGAAGGAAGTATTTTGGGATGAATCGAGATCATTTGATGATGAGGAGCAAACCAATGAAGACAAAACGACGAACTTCACCTTATTGGATCTCAATGACGAGGTAAATGACTCACCCAAAACCCCCTTAATTTATTTTGAAATTACTTGATGCATTTCATATGTTGTTTTTAAATTAGTATATAAAATACAAAAAATAAATAAATGAAAGGGGATCATGCTTTTCTTTTTCTAGCTAATTTTGAAAATGATAATGAAAATTACATGTTTTATGATAAAGGAACAAAATGTTAGATTTAAATCTAATAATAATAATCCAATGTATGTTTTTAAGAAAAAATAATATGTATCTAAATTGATGATTTCCGATTGTAATTAAAAATGCTTCGTGTTTAATGAAATAATACTTGATGATTTAATAATGCATAATGATGTAATGAACATTTAAATATTTTGATACCATGATTGATGATTTTATTCTATGCATGAGATTTTGAAGTTATGCATGATGATTCTTACGATTTATGAATTATAGATTTTTACCATAATGAAAGTGGCCTTTTCGGTTTTAAATATGATGCATATTTTTGTTTGGTATAAATAACAAAGGCATGCTCGTTTGAAATAAATCATATGAATTGAAACAACTATAAAGAGGAAAATATTTTTCTCAAAATTTTTTTTTTCTCTATCTTATCGAGTGTTGAATAAGAGATTGATAAATCTATTTATATTATTTTGAATCTCTTGAACTATGAAAGTGATTTTGATAATTTGATGATTTAAATTTGAATAATTTTTTATCCAAATCATGATCTTGATTCCTTGATATTTACAAATTAAGATTTATTATAAATTAAGATTTTTTATTAATCGTTATCCTATGATTCTACTTGGTATTTTCTTAAGAGGAGATTTTCTAAATGAATCATGATTTTTCTTGTGAGTTCTTCGATTTATTACTTGAGATTTTTTTTAATCAAGATCTCTTCTTTGTACTCCTACAAATTTTTTTTTTGTATTTTATTTAAGAGGAGATTTACTATATGAATCATGTCTTTTGGCATTCACATGATCTTATCCTTCATGATATGATTTTTATGTATAATTCCTTATATTCATGAAGTGTTTATCTCATCATCCAATTAATTTTCCTTGATATTCTTCATGTGATGATGTGAAATTATGCATGAAATACTCATGATATTATGTTGATGCATACAACTGAGAATTTATGTTCATGCATGGTAGGATATAATGTAATTTAACTTTTTGATACCATCATGATTTGAAATATTTATGATTTGTATATCACATGATATGATTGAGTCATTATTGTAAAAGAAAAAGGAGAATGATATGTTAGCTTACACATTGCAAAAGAGAACAAAAAAATATATGCTAGCTTGAATGATAAAACATGAGATTATGTTTATAATGCAAATTTATTGTTCTTATTATGTGAAAATTGATGTAAAGGGAAAAGAACTACAAAATTTTATTCTTCCCTTCTTTTTCACAATAACAAAGGGGGAGATAAAATCTGCACATCGCAAAGAGATTATGTTTATAATACAAAATTGCTTGCTTGATGATATATGGTAGAAGAAGTTAAAACTTGTTAACTTGCACATCGCAAAGAGTGCAAAAACATGCTAGCTTGCTCATAGCAAAAGAGAAGCAAAGATTACTAACTTGCTTATTTCAAGAAGCAAAAGTTGCTTTCTTAAACATCTCAAATATTGCTAGCTTATATGCTTTGCAAAGGAAGCAAAAAATCGCACTTCTCAAAAGAGAAGAAAGAACATGCTATCTTGAACTTCACCAAAAATTGCTAGCTAGCCTATCTTAAGAAGTAAAAATGCAAACTTGCAAAATTTACAATTTTACACATCTTTAAAATTAATGATGATTTGGTGATTATGCATGTTGTAAGGTGATGAGCGAAATTGCTAGCTTATATGATGATAAATCTTGAGATTATGATTATATTGTAATGATTTGAACTTGCATATCTCAAACACTTGATAGTTGTACTTCTCCTTTATGTTGATGACAAAGGGGGAGAAGTATGATGATGTTATGCATAAGTTTTATGATAACATGTTGCTTGGATTTTTGAATCCAAGAGTTCTATCAAATATGGCATATTGATAGAGGAAGTTTGTTTAAACTCCGGGAGTTTGTTTAAACTTCATCATCAATTGGTTGTCATCATCAAAAAGGGAGAGATTGTTGAATCTCGGATTTTGATGATAAAACAAATTGATAGTATTTATGATTTGATTTGCGTTTTGAGTGATGTAGGAAGCTTCAATCAGGGAGAGACAATTAAAGCAAGAAGAATCATGTTAGGCTGGAGTGGAACATGTTAGAAGATTGGATGTCGAGCCGGAGAATCGATCGACGGATCGATAGAAGGCTTCGGGCCATGGATTTGGGCATCGGGCCAAGAAGAGCAGACTTGTCCATAACATGTTGAGAAGTTATGACCCAAAGACATAACTTCTTTTTATGCATGAAATACTCATGATATTATGTTGAGAAGTTATGATCATGCATGGTAGGATATAATATAATTTGACATTTTGATACCATCATGATTGAAATATTTCTGATTTGGAATGGTGAATGCAATACTTATGGTTTTTTTTATGAAATGATATAAACGTCAACAACTATCATTTTTTGAAAACATACCTTATTTCAATATGTCATATTTAAATAAGATTGATAATATATCTTTATCACAATTTAGAAATTGATATAAAGGGAAAAGAATTACAATATTGTATTCTTCCCTTCTTTTTAACAATGACAAAGGGGGAGAAAACTTGCTAGCTTGTATATTTCAAGGAGAAAAACTTGCTAGGAAGCAAAATTGCTAGCTTGCACTTCTCAAAAGAGAAGAAAGAAGTTGCTATCTTGAACATCACCAAGAATTGCTAGCTTGCAATCTCAAGAGAAGCAAAAGTGTTATCTTGCCTATCTCAAGAAGCAAAACTTACAAACTTTCATATCTAAAAAAAGAAGCTAAATTTGTAAACTTACACAACTCAAAATTGTTGTTAGCTTATATATTGTAAAACTTGCATATTTCAAAAACTTGCTAGATGCACTTCTCCTTTTTGTTGATGACAAAGGGGGAGAAGTAATGATGATGATTTAAATTATATATGGTATGATGCATTTTTATAGTTTGAAACATTGTATGATTTTTTGAATTTAAAAGTTCTATTAATATGGTATATTGAAAGGGGGAGTTAAGTTTAACTCCATCATCAATTAGTTATCATCATAAAAAAGAGGGGGATTGTTGAATCTCGGATTTTGATGATGAAATCAATTGATAATGTTATGATCTAATCTGTGTTTTGAGTGACGTAGGATTAGCTTCGATCAGGAAAGATAATTAAAGTAGAAAGAATCTATGTTGGGCCAGAGTGGAACATGTTAGAAGATTGGACATCGAGCCAGAGGATCCATCGATGTGTCGACAGAAGACTTCGTGCCATGAGTTCGGGCATCAGGCCTAGAAGAGCGGACATTGCACCAAGGAGATTGGAGTTGTAGAGGTCAACTTGCCAATTGAGCAAAAGGCCACAAAAGATGATGATGCGCCAAAGGATTGGACGAAGCGTTGATGAACCAATGACATGCCGAACAACATGTGATTAATGCTTTGTAATAATTGTCTAGATCGAAGTAGTTTTAGTTATAATTGGGTTGGTTTAGAATGTAATTAAACTAACTCAATTAGGGGATAATTAGGCCTAAAGTGGGGCTGTTTTAGGCCAAGAGAAAGGCCCATTTAGCGACCCAAAAGTTGGGTCAGGCGGTGGCACCACTAGTGGCTCAGTCTCCGAGACATAGTCTCAAAGACTGTATTAGGCAATAGTACCGCTAGACTAGGCGGTGGTACCACCTAGTGTCAAGCAGTGGTACCGTTAGTCTGGGTGATGGTACCATCCAGATATAGTCTCCCAAACTGTGTCAGGCGATGGTACCGCCTAGTGTATATGCTGCAGGTGGTGGTACCGCCCAACATAGGCCATGGTACCCCTAGTACCCTGAAAATTGAGGATGATACACTTTTATGCTCCAAATTTGAATCCATTTGGGGCCTATAAATACCCCTATCATCCCTACTCAGCAAACACAAGAACTAAGAACAAAAACAAGGAAAAATTCTGTTGTAATCTTATGAGAAATCTCCTCCTCTAGTCTAAGTGTGATTTATGTTTAGAGAGGAGTGAGTGGGGGTGTAAAGGTTCTCTCTTAAGCCTATCAAAAGGAGAATAGAGTTGTAAGAGTCATTGGTCTTCACCCATTGAAGGAAGACCGTTAGTGGATGTCAGTGGCCTCAACGGAAGAGGAATCAGGAGTGGATGTAGGTTGCGATGATAGAAGCACTATAAACTCGATTTGTATTTGTATTGTTGCCATTTACTGACTTTGCAACTGCTTTACTTCCTCATTACTTTAGCTGCACACTCTTACAAATGTTTTCAAAGTTAAACATTATCGAAATAATTTTTATCATACGAAGATTTCTGACTCAATGTGATTTTTACGTACACACTAATTCACCTCCCTCTTAGTGCCAACTTGATCCTAACAGCTCATTCAATGACTCAAAAGTTGGGTTAGGCGGTGGCATTGCCAAACGTAGGGAAATATAGAGACGACATCGTATGCACAGCATAAGAATAGAAAACAAAAATGCTCAAATTTTTCAAAAGGTGTTCGTCGTTGTACAAAGATTGATGAACAAAAACCTGCAAAACTTAAATTCACATGTAAGATAGTTGTGTTTTACCTAGGGAGATCATATATCCTTGAATCCATGTAGGTCTATAGGAGAGGATGAAGGAGGCCAAGCGTCATTCACTCTAGCGGTGATCCACATAGTAGGGCTACAACGATGCTCCTCAAATCACTACCCAAAACTCTACACCTTCTATCTAAGGAGGAGAAGGAGAGAGGATAATAGGAGGAGGCAACCAAGAAAACCTTTGGCCTATGGGTCTTTGGTTCCCTCCTATTTATAGAGTTCCCCTATCTACTTAACCCAAATAGATCCTACTCTATTAGGTATTAGATCTTCATCCAACTACCAAGGCCTCTTAGATTAGTGGATCTCTATCCAATAATCTCTCATTGTCTCTTATTGGATCTCATCTATAGGATCTAATAATTTAGGGGCTTATTGGATATCCAATAAGATAGGGGCTTCGATGGATATCTCATATCTGAACCTCTACTCGTTATAATGCTTATCATATGTGTATGACCCTCTAGGCCTAATATCAAGCTGGCCATGAGTCATACTTGTCAAAACTCATTCTAGCTTAGTGAATTATTATCTCCATAACAATTCACTCGACTTATCGACTACGGACGTACTATGCCACTACGCTGCAATCCTCAAACGATACTGGGGGACGTACTAAGCCACTACGTCGTAGTCCCCAAACGATATAGGGATATACAATCCATTGGACCTATCTATCCTCAATTACCATATATCTATATTCTCTCATCCATCTAATACCCCCAAAGTCTATATACTGAGTATGGTACTGCCAGGCCCACACAATTTCTACTCAATTCTCGCTCTAATCGAATTCTCCCGGAGAACTCTTTCTCTCTCAATCCGAATGACCCTGGCCAGGGATTTGTTAGAGCAAGAGCATACGGGATATTCCTCGTGACATCAAGTGTGATATACAATCTATTGGACCTGTCTATTCTCAGTTACTATATATCTATAATCTCTTATCCATCTAATACCCCTAAAGTACGTATACCGAGCATGGTACTGTCAGGCCTACATAATTTCTATTCGATTATCGCTCTAATCGGATTCTCCCAGAGAACTCTTTCTCTCTCAATCCGAATGACCCTGGCCAGGGATTTGTCAGAGCAAGAGCTCATGGGATATTCCTCATGACATCGAGAGTGGATGACCCTCTATCAATACTCAATAGTCCTCGTAAGGTTGGCTACCACTCCTGATGACCGACTGTGCTAGATTTGAAACTTCCAGGCCTATAATTATGGTATCAAAGAGTGGAGTACTCATACAGGACATCTTTGGTATCTCAAGTCTAAGAACCAAGTACACCATTGGGATAACAGAATCGTTGTCTGATAAGGAGGTATCATTAACCATCTAGTATTCCGTGAGCAGATCAATTAGTGAACTCATTCTCCAATGAGCACCTGCATTGTAGCCCTAGTGTCCCCATGCAAGCAGCTATGAGACCAGTAGCATCCATCATATGGATAGGTATACAACACACCAGTCTTGATATATGATTTATTCGAAGCCGCCACAGGTATGCGAATGATGCATAATTATTTTCGCATCGGAGGAGTAGCTGCCGATCTATCTATGGCTGGATAGATTAATGTTTAGATTTTTACGATTATTTTTTAACAGAAATTGCTGAATATCAAAAACTCATTACGCGAAATCCCTTTTCTTTGGACCGAGTTGAAGGAGTGGGCATTATTGGTGGAGAGGAAGCAATAAATTGGGGTTTATTAAGACCGATGTTACGAGCTTCTAGAACACAATGGGATCTTCGTAAAATTGATAATTATGAGTGTTACAATGAATTCGATTGGGAAGTCCAATGGCAAAACGAAGGAGATTCGTTAGCTCATTATTTAGTACGAATCGATGAAATGAGGGAATCTATAAAAATAATTCAACAGGCTCTAGAAGGAATTCCTGGAGGACCCTATGAGAATTTAGAAGTCCGACGCTTTGATAGAGCAAAAAATTCCGAATGGAATGATTTTGAATATAGATTTATTAGTAAAAAACCTTCACCCAATTAAGAACTTGCTATACAAAAACTTTACGTGAGAGTAGAAGCCCCAAAAGGGGAATTAGGAATTTATTTGATAGGAGATAATAGTGTTTTCCCTTGGAGATGGAAAATTCGTCCACCCGGCTTCATAAATTTGCAAATTCTTCCTCAGCTAGTTAAAAGAATGAAATTGGCTGATATCATGACGATACTAGGTAGTATAGATATCATTATGGGAGAGGTTGATCGTTGAAATGATAATTGATACGACAGAAGTACAAACTATCAATTCTTTTTCTATATCGGAATCCTTAAAAGAAGTATATGGACTCATATGGATCTTTGTACCCATTTTGACCCTTATATTGGGAATTACAATAGGGGTACTAGTAATTGTGTGGTTAGAAAGAGAAATATCTGCAGCGATACAACAACGTATTGGGCCTGAATATGCCGGCCCCTTGGGAATTCTTCAAGCTCTAGCAGATGGAACTAAACTACTTTTTAAAGAAGACCTTCTCCCATCTAGAGGAGATGTTCGTTTGTTTAGTATTGGACCGTCTATAGTGGTCATATCAATTCTACTAAGTTATTTAGTAATTCCTTTTGGGTATCGCCTCATTTTAGCCGATCTCAGTATAGGTGTTTTTTTATGGGTCGCCATTTCAAGTATTGCTCCTATTGGGCTTCTTATGTCAGGATACGGATCGAATAATAAATATTCCTTTTCAGGTGGTCTACGAGCTGCTGCTCAATCTATTAGTTATGAAATACCATTAACTCTATGTGTGTTATCAATATCTCTACGTGTGATTCGTTGAACATGAACTTTATACTTCTTTCCTAGAAGTAAAGGAAAGAAGTTGAATGTAATGTATTGAATAGGTATTTTATTTTTTATTCATCATTCGGGTCAATGAGTTAAACCAGATAGTTATATGAGTGAAACAAAACAACTTAGAAGTTTGCAGTAAGAAGATAAAATCTCATTTCATATGTACAAGAATAAAGTTGAAGTAAACATAAGCAGTGTAAACTGTTTACCCCAAGATTAAGATTCTTTCATTAGTCATCATATCTTGAAGCGGGTGTAAAAGATCAACTGTATGGAGTTTTCATTACTGTCTTGTATTTATTACCATGCCGTAGATCAATCAAAAATCAGTGGACGGTTAGGAACACCAAAGTGCACAAAGGATTAGTAATAGAGATAATGTAAGGTATCAAAGTATCAAAAAAAGAGATATTTCTAAATTAATTTTTTAAATAAACAAACTTTTTAAATAATTTATAAAATAAACTATTCTACAATTTATAAATTTATAAATAATTTATTTTAAATAATTTATAAAATAAATAATTTATAAAATAAACTATTCTACAATTTATAAATTTATAAATAATTTATTTTAAATAATTTATAAAATAAATAATTTATAAAATAAACTATTCTACAATTTATAAATTTATAAATAATTTATTTTAAATAATTTATAAAATAAATAATTTATAAAATAAACTATTCTACAATTTATAAATTTATAAATAATTTATTTTAAATAATTTATAAAATAAATAATTTATAAAATAAACTATTCTACAATTTATAAATAATTTATAAATATAAATTATAAAAAAAATAAAAAAATGAATAAAGATATTGATGCATAAAATAAATAAAAGAATAGATAAGAAGAGATTCGTCCACCTCCCATAGATTTGATTCCTTCCCCTATAAAAAAACTTGCAATGCCAACCCCATTTGTAATTCCATCAATCATATATCTATCAAAAAACTGAGTTAGTTCGGTTAATCCCCTTATACCCATGGTAAAAACCTTAGTATAAAAAATATCTATGTAACCACGATTATATGACCAATTGTATATCCCATTTTTTATTTGGTCCAAGAGAATTCTTTTAGGACCACCTTTTACAAATGAATTGATAAAGTTCAAATTACGGAAAAATGAATAAGCAGACCCATACAAGATATATGCTATGAATAGTCCGGAAATAGCTATACTTACTGAAAAAATTGCATTTGTAAAAAATTCATACCAATCCACAGAATAACTCGAATTTGGGTGGAAAAGGTTTGTGAGTGGAGTTAACCATTTGGATAATATATCCAAATCTATTACTCCTTGATAAAAATTAATTCCTATTGATCCAACAAACAAAGTAAATAATACCAATATAAGCAGAGGAAATAGCATAGTATTGTCCACTTCGCGAGGGTACATGGAAGTGTACTTTTTTTCGAAAGAAGTATTAAAGTATCGTATGCATTTTTTTAGATTATTATCAATTTTATACATATCCTTTGAAAAAAAGAAGACCTTATTATTCATTGTTGATAAAGGTAAATTTCTATTGACTGCTTTGGGTACCTCCTTTCCCCATAGAGATATTGAATAGGACGAACTATTTTTTGTGCTACTGTAATCTTGAAAATGAACGCGCAAATGTCCATCAAAGGTAAGTAAATACACCCGAAACATATAAAATGCAGTCAATCCTGCTGTGAAACAAGCTATTATTGCGAAAATTGGTGAATACAACCAACTATCATTAAGAATTTCATCTTTGGACCAAAAACAAGCAAGAGGTGGAATACCGCAAATAGAAAGTGTACCTAATAAAAAAGTAGTTCTTGTAATTGGAACATATCTTCTTAAACCACCCATAAGAGCCATATTCTGACTTTTTTCTGGCGAATATCCAACAATAGGTTCCATTGAATGAATAATAGATCCGGATCCCAAAAACAATAAAGCTTTAGAATAGGCATGAGTGATCAAATGGAATAAAGCAGCTCGATAAGAACCTATACCTAGAGCTAACATAATATAACCCAATTGAGACATTGTAGAATAGGCTAAACTTCTTTTTATATCTCTTTGAGCAAGAGCCAAAGTAGCTCCTAGTAGTACTGTTATTACACCTATTAAAGATATGAAATTCATTATGTAAGGTATAGCTATGAAAATAGGAAGAAGTCGAGCTACAAGAAAAATTCCTACTGCTACCATAGTAGCAGCATGTATAAGAGCCGAGATGGGAGTGGGTCCTTCCATGGCATCGGGTAACCATACGTGAAGGGGGAATTGTGCGGATTTAGCAACTGCACCAATGAATAATAAAGAGGCACACAAAGTAGCAAATAAAGAACTGACCCCATTATTATGGATCAAGTTATTAGTTATTTCGAACAAATCCCGAAATTCTTAATGTCCCTCTCGAGTAACTTATGACTAGGATTATTTAGGGTCTGTGTTTAAAGGTGAATTGGTCTCAATATTGTGATATCATCATGATCCAATTCTCATTGCATAGATCCATGAATATCACAATATATATATGTATGTATATATATATATGTATATGTATATATATATATGTATATGTATATGTATATATATATCTATATGTATATATATGTATATATGTATGTATATATATGTATATATATGTATATATGTATATATATATGTATATATATATGTATGTATGTATATGCAATAAGTAATATATAGTGATAAAATGTCAAAATATAATAAACAAAAGAATGCGTATTATGTCACATATGTCATCACTCACATGATTCACATTATGATGGGCCCACAGTTCCTCTCACAAGTTGTACTTCCAATTTATAACAATAAGTAATATATAGTGATAAAATGTCAAAATATAATAAACAAAAGAATGCGTATTATGTCACATATGTCATCACTCACATGATTGGCTTACAAGACACCTATGACTAGCACCAAACTAATGGTGGAACCTCTTATGAGTTGGAAAAGTCAAAAACCCAATCTCTAAGGCTGTCAGGCGATGGTACTGCCTAGTGTCAGTATGTCAAGCGGTGGTACTGCTAAACTGAGCGGTGGTACCACCAAGTGTTAGACTAGCAAGCGGTGGTACCACCTAATACTGGCGATGGTACCGCCAGTACCCTTGAAATCAGGGATGCGACATTTTTTAGCTCTAATTTTTAAGCCATTTAAGGTCCATAAATACCTCACTCTTTCCTACTTAAGGTAGAAAGAAAGAGAGTAAAAAGGGGGAAAGAATCCATGTGAAAATGAATTGTAATCTCTCTTGAAGTGTAGAGTTACTTCTTAATATTTAGAAAGTCCTTCTAAAGGGAGAAGTGAGGTCTAAGTGTAAAAGAGAGAGGTGTAAAGGTTCTCTCCTAAGCTTCTGAAAAGGAGAGAATTATAAGGGTAGTTGATCTTCGTTCGTTGGAAAGAAGATTGGTAGTGGAAGCCGATGGCCTCGAGTGAAGGGGAATCGAGAGTGGACATAGGTCATGACGACCAAACCACTATAAAACTCGGTATGTATTTCTGTTTTAATCTTCATTGTCATTGATATTACTTTAATTACTTATTGCACTTATTCTAAGTCAAGCACACTTTCAACATTTTCGATATGATTTTTCATTGAATAAAAGTTTTCTAAAATCGATGTAATTTTATGTAAGCACTAATTCACCCCCCACCTCTTAGTTTCGATACAGTCCTTATTGAATCTCGGATTTTAATGATGAAACCAATTAATAATGTTATGATCTAATCTACATTTTGAGTTACGTAGGACTAGCTTCGATCAAGGAGAGGTAAATTGATTGAAGCAGGAGAAATCAGATGTTGAGTCGGAGTTGAACATGTCGGAATATTGGATGTCGGGCCGGAGGATCGGTCGACGTGTTGGCAGAAAGCTTCGTGCCGTGAATTTGGGCATCGGGCCGAAGGATCGGACATTGAGCCAAGGAGATCGGAAGTTGTGGGTGTCAATATGCTTATTGGTTAATATACCGAAGGAGAGGACAATGCGCCGAAGGATCAGACGAAGCCAAAAGAACCAATGACATGCCAGACAACAGATGATTTATGCTTTGTAATAATTTATCTACATCAAGTTAGTTGTTAAATCTCAAATTTTGATGATGAAACCATTTGATAGTGTTTATGATTTAATTTATGTTTTGAGTGATCTAGGAAGCTTTGATTAGGGTAAGACAATTAAGGGAGGAAAAATCATGTTGGGCATGAGAAAAACATGTCAGATGATTAGACGTCGAGCCAAAGGATTGGTCGACATATCGGCAAAAGGCTTCGAGCCATGGGTTCGGGCATCGGACCAAGAAGAGCAAAAATTACACCAAGTAAATCGGAGTTGCGGAGGTCAACTGGCTGATTGGGCAATAGGTCACAAGAGATGACAATACGCCGAAGATTCAGACGAAGTGCTGATGAACCAATGACATGCCGGACAACATTTGATTAGCTTAGTAATAATTATCTAGATCGAAGTAGGTTTTATTTGTGCTGGATTAACTTTGATAGCGATCAAGGCATAAAGCAAAATGAAGTCCCAAAGTCAAGAACGATATTTTATTGGGAGTTCAAGAGTTCGTCGGAAATCTGGACATTCGTCAGAAGTTCTGTTGGAATTAATCGAAAAGTCCAAGAACTTGCTAGAGAAGCTTGTCGAAACTCACCAAGAAGATTGTCGTGAAGTCCAAGAGCTTGTCGGGAGCCTACTGGAACATTATCGAGAGATCGTCGATAGTTCGTCGAAAGATCGCCAGAAGCTCACCGGAAGAAACCAAGACTTATAGACTTATTTAGCTTCGTAAATATCTTAAAATTCGTAGTTAGTATATAATTGGGTTAGAATTGGGCCAACTCAATTAGGGGTCAGTTGGGCCCAAGTTTGGGCTATGTTGGGCCAAGTGAAAGACCCAAACAGTGACCAAACAGGTGAAACCGTCATTGCACAGTGTTCGAAACGGTGTCAAGCGGTGGTACTGCTAGTCTGGGCGGTGGTACCGCCCAGACATAGTCACCGAGAGACAATCAAGCAGTGGTACCACCAGATGGGGCGATGGTACTGCCTAGTGTTAGCGTCAGTGTCAGTGTCAGATTGGTAGTCGGTGGTACAGCCTAGTACTAGCAGCGGTACTGCCAATACCCCGATGACTTGGGATGAGACATTTTTAAGCTCTAAGTTTGAATCTTCTTAAGGCCTATAAACACTCCTCTCATCCCTAGTTAAGATACATAAGCACAAAGAGCAAAAAAGTAAAAAAACTCAGTTGTAATCTTGTGAGATCTCCTCTCAAAATATCTAAGTGTTAGTGTAGTTTGAGAGAGGAGTAAGGGGGTTGTAAAGGTTCTCTCCTGAACTTGTCAAAAGGAGAATCGAGTTATAAGGGTAGTTGATCTTCGCCCATTGAAGGAAGATGCATAGTGAAAGTCGGTGGCCTCAATGGAGGAGGAATCGGATGTGGATGCAGGTCACAACGACTGAACCATTATAAATCAGTTTGTATTTCTTTTGAGCGATTTACCTTTACTGCAAACTGCTTTTCCTTACTTTGCTTTCACTATGCTTATGAACAAGCATTGAATTTCAAGTTATCTTTCGAGATCGATTTTTATCGTACGAAAATTTTCGAACCGACATTTTTTTATTCGCTGTAATAATTCACCCCCCCTCTAAGTGCCGACTCGTTCCTAACAGTTGGTATCAAAGCCACATTTGTTTCTCATTTGGTTTAACACCCAAGAGAAATTGCTCTTTTCAGCTTTCAAGAGGGCTTTTCTATCATTCGTCCTCCCATGTTCAATGGGACGAACTACACATATTGGAAAACTCGAATAAGAGTTTTCTTGCTTTCGTTGAATCTCGATTTATAGAATTTAGTCGAATTTGGTTTTCAAAAGCCTTCTATAATGAACGAATGAAATGATTTGGAGAAGAAAACTTTTTCTTTATATGCGAAAGCTATGAACGCTCTATTTTGTGCTTTGAGCAAAAATTAGTTTAATCATGTTTCTTTATGCGAAACTGCACATGAGATTTGGCATACACTAGAAGTAACTCATGAAGGCACGAATAGAGTAAAAGAGTCTAGAATAAATCTTTTGATGCATGATTTTGAATTATTTCGAATAGAACCAAGTGAGACTATTGGAGACATGTACACCCGTTTTACGGATGTCATCAATGGTCTAAAAGCTCTTGGTAAAAGTTTTTCGAATCTTGAACTTATGACTAAAGTTTTATGATCACTTTCTAAAAATTGGGATTCGAAAGTAACTGCAATACCAGAGGCAAAAGATCTCAATAATTTTTCACTTGAAGAACTTTTTGGTTCATTGATGACTTATGAAATGGTGCACAATGCACCTAAAGAACTCGAGAACAACCTTCCAAAGAACAGGAAGGATTTTGCACTTAGAACAAAAGGGGACTGTTAGGATCAAGGGTCGGGAGCCGGCACTAAGAGGGGGGGGTGAATTAGTGCAGCGGTAAAATCATGTCTTCAAAAACGTTTCGTTTCGATAAAATCGGTTTCGTAAAGATAGCTTGAAAGTGTATGGAAATGTATTGAAGGCAGTAAGCTATTGAAGAGGTTTGCAGTAAGGATAAATTGCTCAAAGTAAAATATAAACCAATTTATAGTGGTTCCATCGTCGTGACCTACATTCACTCCTCCAATTTCTCTTCTATCGAGGCCACCAGCATCCGATAACGGTCTTCCTTCAATAGGCGAAGACCAACCACCTTCTTACACCCCTCTTCTCCTTTTACCAGGTTTAGGAGACAACCCATACAAGCACTCACACTCCTCTCTTATAGAATTCTAACACTTATACTAGAAGAGGATTCTTACAAGAGATTTCTACAGTGTTTCTTTACTTTAAAACTCTCTATGCTTGTGTATTTTAACCAGGGATGAGAGGGGTATTTATAGGCTTCAAGTTGATTCAAACTTGGAGCCTAAAAACATCTCATCCCAAGTTCCCCGGGCACGGGCGGTACTGACACTGCCCTGGGCGGTATCACCACCCAGTCTGGCGGTGCCACCGCTTGGCACCCTACCAGCGGCAGTACAACCGCCCAGACTAGCGATACCACCGCCTGACATAGTCTCGAAGATTGTGCCACGACGGTGAGACTCATGGGGCACTGTTTGGGTCTCTCATTGGGCCTAACACAGTCCTTACATGGGCCTAGTTGGCCCCTAATTGGGTTGGTCCAAATCCAAACCCAATTACATGCTAACTATGAAATCTAAGACATAATCTAAGCTAAAACAAGTCCGTAAGTCTATTCTTCCAGCGAGCTTCCGGCGATCTTTCGATGAACTTCCGACGATCTCTCAGCAATGTTCCGGTGGACTCCCGGCAAGCTCTTGGACTTCACGATGATCTTCTTGGCAAGTTCCAACGAGCTTCTCTAGCAAGCTCCGAGACTTCTCGACTGGTTCCGCTAGAACTTCCGACGAACGTCCGGACTTCCGACGAGCTCTCGAACTCCCAACGTGATCTCGATCTTGACTCTGGAACTTCATTTTGCTTCATGCCTTGCTTTCGTAGTTAATCTTACACACATAAAAGTACACTTCGATCTAGACAATTAATACTAAGCATTAATCAAGTTGTCCGGCATGTCATTGGTCTCTCGACGCTTCTTCCGATTCTTCGGCGCATGGTCCTCTCTTGTGGCCTATTGCCCAATCGGCCAGTTGACTCCGCAACTCCGATATCCTTGGCGTAATATCTGCTCTTCTTAGCCCGATACCCGAATCAATGGCCCGAAGCCTTCTGTCAATACGTTGACCGTTCCTCCGGCCCGACGTTCAATCTTCTGACATGTTTTTCCCCCGGCACAACTTGATTCTTCCTGCTTTAATTGTCTCATCCTGATCGAAGCATCCTGCATTCTTCAAAACGCAGATTGAAACATAAACACTTATCAATTGGTTTCATCATCAAAATATGAGATTCAATCGGGACTACTCGAGCGAAAGTTCAAATGATGATGTACTTGAACTTCTCACAATAAAGTTTAAAGAGTTTTTAAAATAAGAATCAAAGAACAAAAATAAACTTAAAAAGAACGCAACTACTTGCTATAAACGCAAGAAGAAGTAAGCACTTTAGGATAAATCGAGCTTATCCGATGACGAGGAGCAAACCGATGAAGATGAAATGACGAACTTCGCCTTAACAGCTCTCAACGATGAGGTAACTGGCTCACCTAAAACTCCCTTAATTTATTTTGACATTACTTAATGCATTTCATATGTTGTTTTTAAATTAGTATATAAAATGCAAAAAAAATTAAATAAATAAAAGGGGATCGTGCTTTTCTTTTTCTAGCTAATTTTAAAAATGATAATGATAATTTCATGTTTTATGAAAATACAACAAAATGTAAATCTAATGATTAATCCTATGTATGTTTTTAAGAAAAAATAATGTGTATCTAAATTGATGATTTTCGAATGTAATTAAAAATCCTTCATGTTTAATGAAATCATGCTTAATAATTTAATAATGTATAATGATCATGCTTAATGAGTTTATATTTCAAAATTATGCATGTTGATTCTTGTAATTTATGGCTTATCGATTTATATCGTAATGAAAGTTGCCTTTTCGGTTTTAAAAAAAAATGATGATGTATGTTTTGATTTGGCATAAATGAAAAATGCATGCTTATATGAAATAGTGTAAGTATCATGCTTAATGATTTTATATTTAATTATACATGATGATTTGAAGTACTGATGATTTTTGGGTAATTTATGGTTTATTGATCTTGATGATTTCCATGATGAGATTTGCTCTTTCGATTTTAAACTGTGATGTATGTTTTTCATACGAAAAACTTGAGTATGCTTATATAAAATCAATCACTTAAAATGAAACACATAAAAAGAAAAATATATTATCATTGGAATTAAAATGATGAATCAAATCTCTTGTTTGAAGAAGCCTTATGTTTAATGTGTTATACTTTTTTGGTCTTTATGGTTTTTATGACGAAATTTACTTTTCGATCCTAAACATTGATGCATGTTTTTATTTGGCATAAAAAGACAAAGGTATGTTTGTATGAAACAAACAACTTCAAATAAAATATATAAAAAGGGAATATATTTTCCATCTCTATCTTATTGATTTTTTGATAAAAGATTAATGAATCCATGTATACTTTTGTGAATCTCTTGAAAATGATTTTGATTTGATAATTTAAATTTGAATGAGCTTTATCTTGATTTTTCAAGATTTATAACTTGAGATTTACCCTATATGAATCGAGATCTTTTATCCTCGATGTTTCTTTTTGCTATCTACTTTCCAAATGAATCATGATTTTTTGGAATTACAATTTTTATGATTCATAATGACTTGAGAGATATTATACATGAATCAAGATCTTTTATATGTTCTCTCATGACACCTTTTGCTATAGGAATATCTTTATCTATATCATGATCTTGAATTCTCGATATTGATACTTGAAATTTTTCTATAAATCAAGATCTTATTTTTGAACTCCCGTATTTCTTTTTGTTATTTACTAAAAGGGAGATTTGTCAAGATAAAACATGTCATTTAGTATTCATGACTTAATCCTTCATGATCTTTGATATTTTATCTTTCATGATATGATTTTTATACTATTCCTTGTATTCATGAAATGTTTATCTCATCATCCAATTGATTTCTATTGATATTCTTCATGTGATGATACGAAATTATGCATGAAATACTCATGAATTTATGTTGATGCATACAAATGAGAAGTTATGATCATGCTTGCTAAGATGTAATGTAATTTGACATTTTGATATCATCATGATTTGAATTGTTTATGATTTGAACTTATGCATATAATACTATGATTTTTTTGATGAAATGATGTGAATGTCAACAATTATCATTTTCTGAAATGATACCTTATGCCATTAAGAAGGATACTTTATCATTGTCATGATTTAGAAATTGATGTAAGGGAAAAAGAATTACAAAATTATATTCTTCCCTTCTTTTTGCCAATGACAAAGGGGGAGAAAGAATTTCTAGCATGCACATCATGAAAAGAGGGAAACTTACTAGCTTGCTCATCTCAAAAGAGAAGCAAGAAGAGCAATCTTGCAAATCTCAAGAGAAGTAATATTTGCTAAGTTACACATTTTAAGAAGATGCAAAAATAGTCTATCTTGCATATCTCAAAAGATGTAAAATTTTGCTAACTTTCATGTGTAAAATTGCTAGCTTGCATACTCTAAAATGATATAAATTTGCTAGCTTGCATGTTCTAAAATGTTGTAAAATTCACTAGTTTGCATGATGTAGAACTTGCTATCTTGAACATCACCAAGAATTGCTAGCTTGCAATATCAAGAGAAGCAAAAGTGCTATCTTGTCTATCTCAAGAAGCAAAACATGTTAACTTGCACATCTA
Organism: Musa itinerans; assembly: GCA_001649415.1. NCBI lineage: Eukaryota > Viridiplantae > Streptophyta > Magnoliopsida > Zingiberales > Musaceae > Musa > Musa itinerans. The sequence continues at coordinate 28,688 of LVTN01001500.1, forward strand.
GCAAAATTTACAAACTTGCAAAACTAAAATTATTGCTAGCTTGCATGATGATAAAACTTGATATTAGGTTTATTAAGCAATGATTTGAAATTATGTATAAACACTTGCTAGTTGCACTTCTCTATTTTGTTGATGACAAAGGGGGAGAAGTTATGATGACAATCATGCATGGAATGATATATTGAATAATTTGATTATGCATGATTTTATGATGACATGTTGCAAATATTTTGCTTTGACTTGAATTCAGCTTGAATTCAAGGTTCTATGAATATGGCACATGATGGGGGAGTTAAGGTTAACTCCATCATCAATTGGTTGTCAACATCAAAAAGAGGGAGATTGTTGAATTTCATATTTTGATGATGAAACCAATTGATAGTGTTTATGATTTAATCTGTGTTTTGAGTGACACAGGAAGCTTTGATCAAGATGAGACAATTAAAGCAGGAAGAATCATGTTAGGCCTGAGAAAAACATGTCAGATGATTGGACGTCGAGCCGAAGGATTGGTCGACGTATCGACAGAAAGCTTCGGGCTATGGGTTCGGGCATCGGGCTAAGAAGAGCAAAAATTACGCTAAGTAAATCGGAGTTATGTAGGTCAATTGGCCGATTGGGCAATAGGCCGTAAGAGAGGACGATGTGCCGAAGATTTAAACGAAGCGGCGATGAAACAATGACATGCCGGATAACATTTGATTAGCTTAGTAATAATTGTCTAGATCGAATTAGGTTTTATTTATGTAGGATTAACTATGATAGTAATCAAGGCAAAAGCAAAATGAAGTCCTAGAGTCAAGAATGAGATTTCATTGGGAGTTTGAGCGTTCGTCGAAAGTCCAAACATTCGTCGGAAGTTCTGTCGGAATTGACCAAGAAGTCTAGGAGCTTGCTAAAGAAGCTCATAGGAACTCGCTAAGAAGATCATCGTGAAGTCCAGGAGCTTGCCGAGAGTCCGTTGGAACATTATTGAGAGATCATCAAAAGTTTGTCGGAAAATCACCGGAAGCTTGCCAGAAGAAACCAAGACTTAGGGACTTATTTAGCTTAGTAAATGTCTTAAAATTCATAGTTAGTACATAATTGGGTTGGAATTGGGCCAACCAATTAGGGGTCATTTGGGCCCAAGTTTGGGCTATGTTGGGCAAAGTGAAAGGCCCAAATAGTGACCAAATAAGTGAATCCATTGTGGCACAGTCTCCAAGATGGTGTCAGGCGGTGATACCGCCCAGACACAGTCTCTGAGAGACTGTTAAGCAGTGGTACCACTAGATTGGGTAGTGGTACCGCCCAGTGTCATGGTGTCAAGCGGTGGTACCGCCAGACTGGGCGGTGGTATCGTCTAGTGTTAGTATTAATGTCAGATTGGTAGGCGGTGGCACCACTAGTACTCCGAAGACCCAGGATGAGACATTTTTAGGCTTCAAGTTTGAATCCACTTGAGGCCTATAAATACCTCTCTCATCCCTGGTTAAGATACATAAGCACAAAGAGCAAAAAAGTAGAAAAACTATGTTATAATCTTGTGAGAACTCCTCTCAAAAGATCTAAGTATTAGTGTAGTTTGAGAGAGGAGTAAGGGGGTTGTAAAGGTTCTCTCCTGAACCTATTAAAATGAAAATCAAGTTGCAAGGGTAGTTTATCTACGCACATTGAAGGAAGATCCGTAGTGAAAGCCAGTGGCCTCGACGGAGGAGGAATCGGAAGTGGATGTAGGTCACAACGACCAAACCACTATAAATCGGTTTGTATATCTTTTGAACAATTTACCTTTACTGCAAACTGCTTTTCCTTACTTTGCTTGCACTATGCTTATGAACAAGTATTGAATTTTAAGTTATCTTCCGAGATCGATTTTTATCATACAAAGATTTTCGAATTGACATGTTTTTATTCGCTGCACTAATTCACCCCCCTCTTAGTGCCGACTCGTTCCCAATATTAGTTTCGGTTGTAATTGGGTTGGTTTAGAATGTAATTAGACCAACTTAATTAAGGGCCAACTGGGCCCAAAGTGGGGCTATTTTGGGCTCATTGAGAGGCCCATTCAATGACTGGAAAGTTGGGTCCGGCGTTGGCAGCGCCAGAACAAGCGGTCGAACCGATTGTGAGTTGGAAAACTCAAAAAATCCAATCTCCGAGGTTGTCAGGCAATGGTGCCGCTAGACTGGACAGTGGTATCGCCCAGTGATAGTGTGTCAGGTGGTGGTACTGCCTAGTGTCAGTACTGCAGGCGGTGGTACCACCCAGCATAGGTAATGGTACTACCAATACCCTGAAGATCTGAGATGAGACCCTTTTAGGCTCCAAATTTGAATCCATTTGGAGCCTATAAAAACCCCTCTCATCCCTACTCAGATAACACAATAACTGAGAGAAAAAAGAAAGAAAAACACTATTGTAATCTTGTGAGAACTCCTCTCAAGCTCTAAGTATTAGTGAAGTTTAAGAGAGGAGGTAGTGGGGGTGTAAAGGTTCTCTCCTGAACTTGTCAAAAGGAGAATTGAGTTGTAAAGGTAGTTGATCTTCGCCCATTAAAAGAAGATTGATAGTGGAAGCTGGTGGCCTCAAGTGAAAAGAAATCGGGAGTGGATATAGGTCACGACTACCGAACCACTATAAATCAGTTTGCATCTCCATTTTGCTATTTACCTTTATTGTAAACTGCTTTATTTTCTTATTACATTCACTACACACTTTCAAGTTAAACATATTTCCAATATCAGCTTTTATCATTTGGAGATTTTCAAATCGACGTAATTTTTATGTACGCATTAATTCACCCCCCCCCCCTTAGTGCTGACTTGATCTTAGTAGTTGGTATCAGAGCCACATTTTGTTGAATCTCATATTTTGATGATAAAATCAATTATAAATTATTTGATCTAATCTATATGTTGAGAAAAGTGTGCACAATTAACTACGACAACAGTAAGATATAAAACAGGTGTTGTGCCGAAGTCAAAATCGAGATCTCGTTGGGAGTTCAAGAGTTCGTCAGAAGTCCGGACGTTCGTTAGAAGTTCAGCCAGAACCAACTGAGAAGTCTAGAAACTTACCAAAGAAGCTCATTGGAACTTGCCAAGAAGATTATCGTAAAGTCCGGGAGCTTACCGGGAGTCCATCAGAACATTGACAGGAGTTCGTTAAAAGTTCATCGGAGGATCGCCGGAAGCTCACAAGAAGAGGAATTGACGTACCGGCACAAAGACTACTTTGATTATGTCTTAGTTATTGTAGTTAGATTGAAAATTAAGCTAGGATTGGGAGATAATCCCAATAGTTGGTTAGGGGCCAACTGGGCCCTTAAAAGGGCTGGAGGAATTGACGTACCGGCACAAAGACTACTTTGATTATGTCTTAGTTATTGTAGTTAGATTGAAAATTAAGCTAGGATTGGGAGATAATCCCAATAGTTGGTTAGGGGCCAACTGGGCCCTTAAAAGGGCTGAATTGGGCCGGATTGAATAGCCCATTCAGCACCTGAAAACTGTTAGGATCGGAGCGGCACTAAGAGGGGGGGGTGAATTAGTGCAGCGGTAAAGAACAATAAACTTTCAACGATTTAAACACTTTCGGAAACTTCGTACGATAAAAGCAACGTTTCGTTTGAAAGTGTTTTGATTGCGTTGAAAGCGTACGTAATAAGATGAGGGTAGTGAACTCAGCAAAGTAAAGGTTTGCAGAAAGATAAATGCATAAACATAAATGCAAACCGATTTTAAAGTGGTTCGGTCAAATGACCTACATCCACTTGCGAAGCCTTCTTCGAT
>LVTN01001500.1:39302-62941 GCA_001649415.1 Musa itinerans
AAAGATTTAAATAACTTTCCTCTCGAAGAACTAATCGAGTCACTAATGACCTATGAGATGACTTATAATGCTTATGAAGAGTTTGAGAACAACCTTCCAAAGAATAAGAAGGATTTGACACTGAGAACACAAGAAGACCACTTGAAAGAAAACTCAAGTAATGAGAACTTTGATGAAGACTTGGCACTCTTAACAAGAAAGTTTAAAAAATTCATAAAAGGGAATAAATTTAAAAATGACACTAGAAATAAATTTGAGCCTAAGAAAGAACAAGTGATATGCTATAAATGCAAGAAGCCGGAATACGTCAAGAGTGAATGTCCCTAAGCAAAGAGGAAGCAACTAAAGAAGAAAGCTCTTAAAGCAACATGGGACGACTCAAGTGCATCCGAAGAAGAGGAGCCAACCAACACCGAGCAAGTTGCTCACTATGCGCTAATGGCCATTGGAGATGAGGTGAGTTGTTCATTTGATGCAAATTCATCTTTTGATGAACTATTAAATGCTTTTAATAATTTATTTGATGAATATAAATTAATTAGTAAAAAATATAAATTGTTGAAAAAAGAGCATGCTTCTTTTGTTATCGATTTCGATAGATTAAAAGTTAAGCACAATGATGGTTTAGCTCTATGTACGAAATATGATGAACTAGAAATACTTCAAAAGAAAATCTTGCGACTCAAAAAAACCTTAAAAAAATTTGAGGTTGGTAGCAAGTCCTTGAACATGATCCTTGCCAATAAGGGTCACGTTCACAAAAAAGGCAGAATCGGATTTGTGAGTAGCTCTCACCAAAATCCAACCACCTTTATTAAAGGCCTTACTTTGCATGTTTCACCTCGAAACAAATGCAACTTTTGTTGCAAATTTAGGCATATAGCTTATCATTGTCCATTTAAGAAATGTAGTCCACATAAATTGATTTGGGTTTCCAAAAGAACCTCAAATAATTCAATGCAACATGATAAGCTATGTAGATCAATTTTTGAGGCACCCAAGGTCAAATTGGTACCTAAAAATCATATTTTTTTATGAAAAAATGTACCATCACAAGCTAGGAGCAAGAGATGGTACCTTGATAGTGGATGTTCAAGGCATATAACCGGAGATCTATCTAAATTCTCTAAGTTCACTAGCATAGATGAAGGATATGTCACCTTCAGAGACAACAACAAGGGTAAAATCATTGGCAAAGGAACCATAGGTAACAAATCTAACTTTTTTATTGAAGATGTGTTATTGGTTGATGGCTTAAAGCATAATCTCTTAAGCATTAGTTAATTGTGTGATAACCCTTGCTCAACCTCCTTCTTACAACTCAATTCTCCTTTTATCGGGTTTAGGAGATAACCCTTACACCCTCACTTACTCCTCTCTTAAACTATTCTAACACTTAGAACTTTGAGAGGAGCTCACACATGATTGTAGCAACTTTTCTTTCATTTTTTACTCTCAATACTTGTGTGTCTTAACTAGGGATGAGAGGGGTATTTATAGGCCTCAAGTTGATTCAAACTTGGAGCCTAAAAATATCTCATCCCGAATTTTCAGGGTACGGGCAGTACCACCACTTGTGCTGGGCAGTACCACCGCCAATGTTAGTATGACACTAACACTACGTTGGGAGGTACCACCGCCCAGTCTAACGGTACCACTGCCTGGGAGGCTGTGTTGGACGGTACCACCGCCCAAACTGGTGGTACTGTTAGGATCAAGAGTAGGGTCAACACTAAGAGGGGGGGTGAATTAGTGTAGTGGTAAAATCACATCTTCAAAAACCTTCGTACGATAAAAGCCGTTTATGTTGAAAACCGATTTCGAAAACTTATCTTGAAAGCATACGTTTATGAATTGAAGGCAGTAAGCACTTAAAGAGGTTTGCAGTAAGGTAATAGCAAGAATAAAATGCAAACCAGAGAGCACGACAATTTTATAGTGGTTCGGTCATCGTGACCTACATCTACTCCGTCAATTCCTCTTCCGTCGAGGCCATCGGCATCCACTAATGATCTTCCTTTAATAGGCGAAGACCAACCACCTTTTACACATCTATTCTCCTTTTACTGGGTTTAGGAGATAACCCTTACAAGCACTCACATTCCTCTCTAAACATAATTCTAAATTTAAGCTAGAGGATGGAATTCTAAAGAGATTGCAACAGTGTTTCTTTACTTTTAAACTCTCTGTGCTCGTGTGCTTTAACTAGGGATGAGAGGGGTATTTATAGGCTTCAAGTTGATTCAAACTTGGAGCCTAAAAATATCTCATCCCGAATTTTCAGGGTACGGGCAGTACCACCACTTGTGCTGGGCAGTACCACCGCCAATGTTAGTATGACACTAACACTACGTTGGGAGGTACCACCGCCCAGTCTAACGGTACCACTGCCTGGGAGGCTGTGTTGGACGGTACCACCGCCCAAACTGGTGGTACTGTTAGGATCAAGAGTAGGGTCAACACTAAGAGGGGGGGTGAATTAGTGTAGTGGTAAAATCACATCTTCAAAAACCTTCGTACGATAAAAGCCGTTTATGTTGAAAACCGATTTCGAAAACTTATCTTGAAAGCATACGTTTATGAATTGAAGGCAGTAAGCACTTAAAGAGGTTTGCAGTAAGGTAATAGCAAGAATAAAATGCAAACCAGAGAGCACGACAATTTTATAGTGGTTCGGTCATCGTGACCTACATCTACTCCGTCAATTCCTCTTCCGTCGAGGCCATCGGCATCCACTAATGATCTTCCTTTAATAGGCGAAGACCAACCACCTTTTACACATCTATTCTCCTTTTACTGGGTTTAGGAGATAACCCTTACAAGCACTCACATTCCTCTCTAAACATAATTCTAAATTTAAGCTAGAGGATGGAATTCTAAAGAGATTGCAACAGTGTTTCTTTACTTTTAAACTCTCTGTGCTCGTGTGCTTTAACTAGGGATGAGAGGGGTATTTATAGGCTTCAAGTTGATTCAAACTTGGAGCCTAAAATCATCTTATCCTGGGTTCCCCGGGCATGGGCGGTACCACCGCCTGGGGGGCAATGCTAGGCGGTACCACTGCCCAAACTGGCGGTACTACCGCTTGGCACCCTGCTAAGGGTGGTATAACCACCCAGACTAGCGATACCACTGCCTGACATAATCTCGAAGACTGTGCCATAACGGTGAGACTTCTTGGGGCACTGTTTGGGCCTCTCATTGGGCCCATCATAGTTCTTACATGGGCCTAGCTGGCCCCTAATTGGGTTGGCCCAAATCCAAACCCAATTACGTACTAACTACAAAATGTAAGACATAATCTGAGCTAAAATAAGTCCGTAAGTCTATTCTTCCGACGAGCTTCCGGTGATCTTTCGGCAAACTTATGACGATCTCTCGACCATGTTCCGGCGGACTCCCGACAAGCTCCTAGACTTCACGATGATCTTCTTAGCGAGTTCCGATGAGCTTCTCTAGGAAGCTCTAAGACTTCTTGGCTAGTTTTGCCAGAACTTCTAACGAACGTTCGGACTTCCAACGAACTCTCAAACTCCCAACGTGATCTCGATCTTGACTCCGGGACTTTATTTTGCTTCATACCTTACTTTTGTAGTTAATCCTGTACACGTAAAACTATACTTCGGTCTAGACAATTAATACTAAGCATTAATCAAGTTGTCCGGCATGTCATTGGTCCCTCGACGCTTTGTCCGATTCTTTAGCGCATCGTCCTCTCTTGTGGTCTATTGCCCAATCGGTTAGTTGACTCTGCAACTTCGATATCCTTGGTGCAATATCCACTCTTCTTGGTCCGATGCCCGAATCCACGGTCCGAAGCCTTCTGTCGATATGCCGACCGTTCCTCCGGCCTGACGTCCAATCTTCTGACATGTTTTCCACCGGCCCAACATGATTTTTCCTGCTTTAATTGTCTCATCCTGATCGAAGCATCCTACGTCACTCAAAACGCAGATTAAAACATAAACACATATCAATTGGTTTCATCATCAAAATCTAAGATTCAATAGGTACCATAGCCCAAACTGGCGGTACCACCGCCTAACACAGACTCGGAGACTGTGCCACGACGGTGCCACTTCTTGGGACACTATTTGGGCCTCTTATTGGCCCCAACACATTCCTTACATGGGCCCAACTGACCCATAATTGGGTTGGCCCAAAGCCAAACCTAATTACGTGCTAACTACGATTCCTAAGATATATTCTAAGCTAAACAAGTCCGTAAGTCTAGTTTCTTCCAACGATCTTTCGGTGAACTTCTGATGATCTCTTGACAATATTCCAGCGGATTCCTGGTAAGCTCCTGGACTTCACGACGATCTTCTTGGCGAGTTACAATGAGCTTCTTTGGCATGCAAAACTTCCGACGAACGTTTGGACTTTCAACGAACTCTTGAACTCCCAACAAAATCGCATCCTTGACTCCAAGACTTCATTTTGCTTTATGCCTTACTATCATAGTTAATCCTGCACATGAAAAAGCACACTTAGATCTAGACAATTAATACTAAGCATGAATCATGTTGTTTGGCATGTCATTGGTCCCTCGATGCTTCATCAAATTCTTCGGCGCATCGTCCTCTTTTGCGACCTGTTGCCCAATCGGCCAGTTGACTTTGCAACTCTGATATCCTTGGTACAATATCCGCTCTTCTTGGCCCGAAGCCTTCTATCGATATGTCGACCGATTCTCCGGCTCGACGTCTAATCTTCTGACATGTTTTCCAACGGCCCAACATGATTCTTCTTGCTTTAATTGTTTCATTCTGATCGAAGCATCCTGCATCACTCAAAACATAGATTAAATCATGAACACTTATCAATTGGTTTCATCATCAAAATCCGAGATTCAATAGAAAGTTGCTTTTTCAATTATAAACAAGATGGATGGTTTTTATGGTGAAATTTATTTTTCTATCCTAAACGTTGATGCATGTTTTTATTTGCAATAAAAAGATAAAGGCATACTTGCATGAAACCAACAACTTAAAATGAGACATCTCTATCTTATTGATTTTTCGATAAAAGATTAATGAATCCATATATATTACTTTTTTATGAATATTATGGATTATGAAAATGATTTGAATTTAATAGGTTTTATCAAAATCATGATCTTGATTTCTCATGATTTATAACTTGAAATTGTTTATGAATCAAGATATCTTATTATGTGTTCTTCTATCTTCTTATTGAGATTTATCCAAATGAATCATGGTTTCTCTCATGATTTCTCTTGATTTATAACATAAGATTATCATTGAAGATCATTGACCATTTAATCTCGTAAGATTTATTATTTACTAAAAAGGATATTTGTCAAGATTTATGAATTTATCTCTCTTGATCTTTCATCTTTCATGTCATGATTTTCATATGATTACCTTTGTATTTATGTGATTCTTAGAGCATTGATGGAAGAAAAAATAAATTACACTATTAAAAATTTTTCCTTCTTGTTTACAATTAAAAAGAGGAGAAAGAAAATCGCTAGCATCTCAAAAGATTGATAAATCAACTTATATCATTTTGAATCTCTTGAAAATGATTTTGATGATTTGATAATTTGAATTTGAATGAGTTTTATTCAAATCATGATCATGATTTCTTGGAATTACTTGAGATTTTTTCTTAGTCACGATCTCTTCTTTTTACCCCTACAATTTTTCTTGGTATTTTATTTAAAGAGGAGATTTACTATATGAATCATGTCTTTTGGTATTTACATTATCTTATCTCTCATGATATGATTTATTTTTGTATAACTCCTTGTATTCATTTAGTGTATATCTCATCACCCAATTAATTTTTCTTGATATTCTTTATGAGATGAAATGAATGTGATAAAATGAAATTATACATGAAATACTCATGAGAAGTTATGATCGTGCATGATAGGATGTAATGTAATTTGACATTTAGATACTATCATGATTTGAAATACTATGATTTGTTGTTAAAATGATGTATTATGAATGCTTGAGTATTATATATGATATGCCCATAGTGACGATTTATTTTTAGTATCATGCATGAAGTAAGGATGAAATGTAAGGTTTTGAAATTGTGCATGTTTTAATTTGAAACTATAATGATGCACAAACATATTGAAATAAGATTGATACTTTACCTTTGTCATAATTTAAAATTTATTGTAAAGGGAAAAAAATTACAAAATTGTACTCTCCCCTTCTTTTTTACAATGACAAAGGGGGAGAAAAATTAATAGTTTACACTTCTCAAAAGAGAAGAAAGAACTTGCAATCATGAACATCTCAAAAATTATTCGAAAATAATGTAAAACTTGCCAAAGTTGCTAGCTTGCATGTTGTAATATTTGTAAAATTTTGCTAGCTTTCGCTTTGCAAAGAAAGCAAAAAATCACACTTCTCAAAAGAAGAGAAAGAACTTGCTATCTTGAACATCACCAAAAAAATTACTAGCTTGCCTATCTTAAGAAGCAAAAATGCAAACTTGCAAATCTTTAAAATTAATGATGATTTGGTGATTATGCATGTTGTAAAGTAATTTACTAGCTTTTATGTTGTAAAACTTTCATATCATAAAACTGCTAGCTTGTAATCTAAAGAAAAGCAAAAAGTTGCTATCTCAAGAAAAGCAAACATGCTAAAACTGCATATCTCTAATTATTGCTAGTGTGCATGATGATAAAACTTGATTTTATCTAAAACTTGCTAGTTGCACTTCTTTTTATTGATGACAAAGGGGGAGAAGTTATGTTGATGATCATGCATGGAATGATGTATTGAAAATTTGATTATGCATGATTTTTTGTTGCTTGGACTCATAATGATTTCTTGATTAAATTTGCTTTGACTTGAATTCAATTTGAATTCAAGATTCTATCAATATGGCATATTGATAAGGGGAGTTTGTTTTAACTCCGTCATCAATTGGTTGTCATCATCAAAAAGGGGGAGATTGTTGAATCTCGGATTTTAATGATGAAACCAATTGATAGTATTTATCTGATTTGTGTTTTGAGTGACGCAGGAAGTTTCGATCAAGGAGAGACAATTGAAGCAAGAAGAATCATGTTAGGCCGGAGTGGAACATGTTAGAAGATTGGACGACGAGCTGGAGGATCGGTCGATGTGTCGACAAAAGACTTCGGGTCAAGAATTCGGGCATCGGGCCATGATGAGTGAAAATTGCACCAAGGAAATCGGAGTTGTAGAGGTCAACTAGCCGATTGGGCAATAGGCCGCAAGAGAGGATGATACACCAAAGAATCGGAGGAAGCATCAAACCAATGACATGACCGGATAACATTTGATGAGTTTTGTAATAATTGTCTAGGTCGAAGTAGGTTTTAGGTCTAATTGAGTCGGTATTTGGGTGAAACAATGCTAACTCAATTAGGGGCCAATTGGGCCTAAATTGGGAGTGATTTGGGCTCATTGGGAGGCCCATTCAATTACCCAAATGTTGGTCCAAGTAGTTGCACTGCCAGAATTGGCGGTAGAACCGCTTGTGAGTTGGAAAACTTGAAAAACTCGGTCTCCAAGGATATCAGGTGGTGGTACCACCAGTCTGGGTGGTGGTACCGCCCAGACATATTCTCCCAAGCAGTAGTACTGCCAGACTGGGCAGTGGTACCGCCCAGTGTCAGGTTGCAAGCGGTGGTACTGCCTAGTGCAGGCGATGGTACCACCCGTACCCCGAAATCTCGGGGATTTAAATTTTGGCTCAAGTTTTGAAGCTATTTGGGGTCTATAAATACCCTAGCTATTCCTACATAGAGTAGCAAGAAAAATTAAGTAAAACTCTATAATTCTAAAGTTGTAAACCTTAGAAAGTTGAGTTCCCTCCTCTCAAAGCTTAGAGAGAGTTCTAAGGGAGGTGTGAGAGGGATACCTTGTAAAAAAGGATTGTAAAAGGTTGTCTCCTAAACCCATGAAAATGAGAAGAGGGGTGTAAAAGGGTAGTTGGTCTTCGCCCATTGAAGGAAGACTGATAGTGGATGCCAGTGGCCTCAACGGAAGAGGAATCGATAGAGTGGATGTAGGTTACGACGACCGAACTACTATAAACTCGATTTGCATTTACTTTGAGCAATTTACTTTTATAGCAAACTGTCTCTTCTCCTTACTGTGCTTTTACTACGCCTACGCTCACATATGCTTTCAAGTTAACATCTTCCAAGATCAGTTTTAATCGTACGAAAGAGATTTTCTAAAATCGACGTAATTTTACCATTGCACTAATTCACCCTCCCCTCTTAGTGACGACTCGTTCCTAACAAAAAGGGAAAAAATGTGATAAATTGATGACAACTTAGTATTACGAATGTTTGAAATAATGTGTCAAATGTATCTTATTATAAATGCTTGAATGTTTTGCGATTGCTTGAAATATAATGTGGCATGAATACATTGCAAATACATGAAAAATATCAAAATGTATTGCATATTCATCATATGTATAATAGATACTTGAAATGTACCATGAATGCTTGAAACATATCATACTGTGGCATGAATACTTGAAAATGTTTCATTCTTAAATTCATGCTTGATTTTGAATCAAAATGATAAATGTCTATCATTGTGACTATCACGCTTAATTTCCTACTTACAATTGATATCATGCCTCGGATTGATGAATTGTCATCTTTGAAATTTGAATGTTGCTAAATTTTATATTTGAAATTCGTATCGTACTTGAAAATGATGATTGTCTATCATCATTCTATATTGGAGTTAAAGATGGTTATCATGCCTTGACATCATTTGTATTACGATAAATATGTGGAATCATATTTTGAGATGGTAAATCATGATTAGTATCATGATGTCCATGTCGATAAGTTTAAATACATATAACTTATCGGTTTGATGCTTAAATTCAAGAGTGTCTTTTCTCAAGTATGGCATATAGATAGGGGGAGTTAAAGTTAAATCCATAATCAATTGATTGTCATCATCAAAAAGCGAGAGATTGTTGAATCTCATATTTTGATTATGAAATTAATTAATAAATTATTTGATTAAATCTATATGTTGAGAAAAGTATGTAGGATTAATTACGATAACGTTCAAGGCATAAAACAAAATGAAATACCAGAGTCAAGATCGAGATTTCGTCGGGAGTTTGAGAGTTCATCAGGAGTCCGGAGGTTCATCGAAAATGCTGTTAGAATTGACCGAGAAGAAGCTCATCAGAACTTGCCAAGAAGATCATCGAGAAGTCCAGGAGCTTGCCGGGAGTCTGTTGGGAGATTGCCGAGAGATCGTCGGAAGTCCACCGAAAGAAACCTAGACTTACCAGGCTTATTTTGTTTAGTGTATACCTTAAAAATCATAGTTAGCACATAATCAGGGTTAGGTTTGGGAGGTAATCCCATTAACCCTGTTAAGGGCCAACTAGGCCCGTAATTAGACTGGTTTGGGCCGGATTCAATGCTTAAACAAGTTGCTGAACCTTTTTAGGCGATAGCACCATCTAGGGTGGGCGGTGGAACTGCCAGAGGCTTAACCTCCTAGGTGGTCTAGGCGGTGGTACTACCGGTAGTTAATGTTGCCATGCGATGGTACCGTCCTATCAAGCACTGGTACTGCTAGAGCCCAATCTCCGAGGCTCTATCAAGCGGTAGTACCGCTAGACTAGGTGGTGGTACCACCCAGTGTCAACTCTGTCAGGCAGTAGTACTGCTAGAATGGGCGGTGGTACCGCCTAGTGTTAGTGTCAGGCGATGGTACCGCCAGTACCTCGGAAACCCGGGATGAGATACTTTTTTACTTTAATTTTGAAGTCATTAGGGCCTATAAATACCCCACCATTTTCTGTATGAAAGGATAACAAAGTGCAATTAAAGTATGAAAAAATCTTTAAATGTTGGGGTGTAAAAGTGTTGTAAAAGTGCAAAAAATCCTCCTCCTCTCTCTCTTTAGTTTCGCAATCATCCAAGAAGAGGTGTGAGGCTTATAAGGGTTGTCTCCTAAACTTGTGAAAAGGAGAAAGCATTGTAAAAAGGTGGTTAGTCTTCGCCTATTGAAGGAAGACCATTAGTGAATGTTAGTGACCTCAATAGAGGAGGAATCGAAAGTGGATGTAGGCCACAACGATCGAACCACCATAAATTCCGATGTGTTCTTTTCATAATGTTTATTTTCTTTACTTATGCTGCATTCTATTTTACTTCATTACAAATTGTCCAATCCCCTCTTCTCTAGTCACTTACAAATTTATTAGAAACAAACGTCTTTTCAAAATGATTTTCATCGAACTAAGGTTTTTTCATCGTATGAAGTTTTTCAAAATTATTTAAATTTGTCATTTTTATCCGCTGCACTAATTCATCCCTCTCTTAATGTCGTTCTTGATTCTAACACAACTAAGGGTCAAATATAAAAGAGAATAGACTTATTTATATGGAACATGCCAAAGATAAAAGATAATAGATTTATTTATATGAAAAGATCTAACCATGAGCTAAAGATAAAAGACAATAGACTTATTTATATGGAACATGCCAAGAACCTTTCATCTTAAATTTAGTTAATTTGTAGATTTTTAGTAGTCCCACCAGCAAACCAAAGCCTAGTTGAGTTCAATCCAGCTGCAGCAGCTCTCATAGATGGAGAAAGGATTATGGTTCTTTGATTTTTACTCTTAGATCAAGTTTTGAACTCTTTAAACTTATCCGTCTCTACATATTCTTAACACCTTCAAATCCTAAATGTGTAGTTGTAGAATAATTTGAATGCATAGTTAAATTATATACTGATGTAAGTGTTGTTTGGTAAAATTATATTTTAAAAGTCTATTAAATATTATGTGACAAATTTATCCTTCTAAATTTTTAATATTTATTTAAAAATAAATATTTTTATTAAAACTAATAAATAAAATAAAACAAATAAATATACATAATCTTATAAAAAAAATTTGTATGATCAGATACCTAAAAAATAAAAAATATAATCATATAAATGAATTAAAATAATATTTAAAAATAAATAAATAAAATTTTAATTTATAGAAGGCATAAATCATATTAGTTTCTCATTAAATAATATTGATAATCTTGAGATCCTAGATAAAACGACAGGATATTTTGAGAATTTAAAAAATTACATTAGCATCCAACTGAAATGAAATGTTAATATTATACTGAGATAGTATTAGCATTTAAGAATTTGTAATGTAGCATCGAAGCTAAATATAATTTGAAAAAAAATTTCTAAGTATCAATTCATATTTAAAATATATATTTAACCGTCAATGCACAATTATTCTCGAATGCACCCTTAGTCTCACATACACCATGTTATTTGTTTTCAAACCTAGTTCAAAATTCAAAACAGGTAAAGACTTAAATCAACTTATAATAATTTAATTACTAAAATATGAGTTAAATATTCTAAATTAATAATTCATATTAATCAGTTAATTAGTCAGTTATCCCATAAGATCATGACAAATACACTTAGATTTTATTTATTTCTATTAATCCGACAAACACCATTAATTTCCACCATGATCGATAAAAGCTGGATCAGGATTAAAATCATGATTTTTTGTCACGGTGTATTCTATGCGGATTGGATTTCTCTAGCTTTAAAATTGGCACTTGGGCATTACTTCTTTTGTGGTTGTATTGGATCACTTTGGCACATCTACCTTATGTTTCGATTACTACATGAGAGGGTTGACCGGGTTGGAGATTTAAAAGGTGACACACGGTAAGTAAAAGATGTGATAGGGAGAATATTAGTCTTCAAGCCAAGCTCAACGGGTCGCATCTCAATCGGAAGAAAAGATAAAAAGAACTCTAATTGATGCTCCACCACTTCAGCAAAATCCAAACAGTAAATACTTCATGAATATTTTTTGTTATATAGAATATTCTATCTAATTGTGAGTAGTTGTCACGTGCAGCACCCTATAAAAGATAGAGATAAACATAATAATCGATCATGCTAGTTTGAAAGACATCGATTTTTATGCAGGGATGGTGCTTCCGGATAACACCTCTTTGGGAGCTCAGAATATTAGGTTATTTGGTTCATAGAACCATTGCTTCTGTTGAGCGCTTATTTTCTGTCCTTTCGATCAGTGACATATACTAAGGTACCAAATCAAATTTGGAGAGGAATGTGGAATACTATTTAATGAGATGGTTCATGGGATATGTGGGAATCGAAAAAGGATGACAGAAACGGAACGCACGGATGCATGTGGACTTCCGTCTTCTTCGCAATAATCGAGTTAGAGTAGTCAGGAAGCATTTGGATTCATGTCTCGTTGTTCGTTTCTCAGCAAACTGGTGGTTGACATGTCAATTTTCATGGAATCTTCTGTCTCCTCAACTCACTTTATTATTATTATTTTTTAATATAAAACCTTTTCCATTTTCCCTCCCCGTCAAATAGTGAGAGAAAAAAAAAATACGATATACTATTACCCCTATTTTGGTCTCTAAGCCCTAAATCGTTTTTAAAAAAAACTCATGCTATAAAAATAATAACATTGATATTTGAATTTTGGATGTATTTTTATTAAGGTGATTTTCCTTACAAAGCTTTTCTTTTTGGGTTTTTCTTGAAAAGTATTCTTGTTTTTATTTTTCTCATATGGTACCATTATTTTCTATAATACCCTAATCATCACCGTTTGTTGTCTCGGCCTTCGCCCTCGTCCGTCATCTTTGCTCTTGCCCTCGTCTATCACTATTATCGATAAGGCCCTCATTCGTCAATGCCTCTGCACCCTTATCCATCATCTTCACTCTCACTCTCGTCCATCAACCTTGAGCGCATCCTTATCTTTAGAAGTTTCGCCATCAATCTCTCCTCATCGCTAACATTAACCCCATCGTTAGTAGCGAACGAGAGTATTAAGAAGGGTGAGAGCAAGGATAGAGACAATATATGAAATGCAACGATAACGACGGATGAAAATGAGGTCGAAGGCAATGGGCAACGATGAAAGATATTATGGATATTATAAAAAATAGAGACATCATTTGAAAAAATAGAAATAAGGATACATTCCCAGAAACAGAAAAACATTTTCATGAAATCATCCTTTTTAATACATTAAAAAATTAAAAGAAAGAAATAAGCCATCAGAAACCGTTCTTGGCCCCTCCTATACTAACGCCTTTTCGGCTTTGTCTCTCTCGGCCTTCCACTTGTTGCTTCTGTTCCTTTCTGCTTCCTTTCCGAAATCATGTCAGGGAACTGAAGCAAACAAGATAGAACAGAGGAAGGTTTGGACGACCCTCTTCCGCGTTTCTCTGAGGCATTGTGGTAATTTATTGTCAACTTCATATGATTCAAATCCTGTTCTCGTATTTTGGTAGATTTGCAATTACTGCTTGCAACTATTTCTGTCACTTTGCAATATGGATTTCTATGTTCATTTTTGCTGTTCATGAAGGTCTTCATGGATCGTAGTAAAGGAAGTTTATGAGATCGAATCTGGGCACTTGTAAGTTGATTTAGATTGGTTTGATTTCCTCAAGAATTCTGATTGCTACGATTCGAATCGAGTGTTCGATGAAATAGCCATTTTATATCAATCAATAGGTACTTCATGGCAAAAGGAGGGAAGTCCTTTCAAGATACAGAAGGAAGGCCACAGCGCTCTCGGCCGATGAATGAGACTGACGAAGATAGCAACTGTTTCACTGATGCAGAGGACGAGTCTTGGCATTCTCCATGTAATTCAAGTTTTACCTGTTCGGCTTCCGACATGTTGCGCTTCTCCTGTGCTTCCCATTGCGAGATCGATGGATCCCCTGAGGCTTGCAGTAAATCCTATGTCTCGGACCGTTCTCTTCAGGGCGACCTGGAAAGTGGAATTTGGGAGATTAAGAAAGGGGATAAGGATTGCAGGATTTGCCATCTCAACTTGGAGGAAGCTGCTCCAGAATCGGGTGTTCAGATTCTGCTGGGCTGCTCTTGCAAGAATGACCTGGCTATTGCCCATAAGCTATGCGCAGAGAAATGGTTCAAGATCAAAGGAAACAAGTAAGCAAAACTTATTTTATCATATTATCCTATGTGAATATTTTGGTCCTTACTGTGTTCTGAAAATCCTCGAGAAAAATAATGTTTCAGTTGGCATTATAACATTGCTGTTTTTCTTCATAAATTAACAGAACAATGTTTATAGCAGCATATGCTTTGATGTGAAATTTGCATTTGAGGGACTGAAACTATTAGTAGTTGATGCAAATGATTGTTGCATGAAATCCCAATTGCAGGCATTTTGTAGAATTCATTTGTTGTGTATTTGGTGCTTCATGAACTTGATGCCACCCAAAGTGTGAACAAAAAAGGATCATATTCTTCTTTAGTTTTGAAAAGGAAGGAGAGACAGAAAAAGTAGACGTAAAATGTAAGAGGAATTAATAAAGTAGGGAATCCAGAAACTTGGTCAAAAAGCTAACTTGGTGGAGATATCAAAGTGATGAAGTAGATCAAGATAAATATCTGGGACTAAGATTTAGAGACTTTCTTTACGGTTCCTGTTTAACTTTTCTGTAGGTGCCAATTTTTTTTATTTTTCCATTAAACCCATCAGATGTCTATGATACAGTTCTTTTTGTTGTTCTCTGCTTAATAAGCCTGTAGCCTCTGTCGGTTCTAGCACAATTGATGCCATTTAGGTTGGTTTCAGGTTGAAGTGCGTAGTTATTGCTGATGACATCAAGCTGTTGACTTGTTCCTAGCTAGTTCTCAGAAATGTCTGTATTTTTTTTAATCTTTCCTGCTTGGAAAAAATAGCTTTCCTTGAGCTCATGTTGCAGTCTTCACTCCATTTTTACTAGTTTGAAATTTACTTATTCTATGTCTTCTAGTTTCTGATTTCAACTCGGGTTCTATTAGTTTTGTATTGTCAATGGTTCTTATTTCTCCAACTTCAGTTTGACTATGTTTCATTTGCTTGTTTTTGCTTTTTCGTTTTCGTTTT
Source organism: Musa itinerans (assembly GCA_001649415.1). Taxonomy (NCBI): domain Eukaryota; kingdom Viridiplantae; phylum Streptophyta; class Magnoliopsida; order Zingiberales; family Musaceae; genus Musa; species Musa itinerans. The sequence goes on from LVTN01001500.1 coordinate 54,252, forward strand.
TGGAGTAGAAGAGATTTCTATTCCAGTTCAAAGTATAGAAAGTTGTCAGGAGAAGACCAAGACCCATCTATTTGCTATTTAAATTAATAAATCTATCTAGCAATCTCTACTATCTATCTGGGTGTCAAACACAGATTCTTTCCTCCCATTTAATTCTATCGAGGACAATATGATTATTATTTATTATTTATAAATCATTTCATTATATAATTTCTATTTAGTCATCAAATACCACGAAAAACACATCATAGCATTTCTGTAATGCTAAATACCTGCAAATTTGTCCTGCCATTACATTTTGCAAGATTCATTTATCAGAAATTTTGTGGTTTTAATCTGTAGTTTTTCATGTTATACATCTAATGCTATTATTGTTACATCTTTAATGTTTTGAATTTCTCTAGAAATGGATTCTTGTTAATACCATCAAGCTGAAATATGACTCATTTTTCCTATTTGGTTTTCATGTCAAACTCCCTTAGTACATGTATCTTCTCTTTTTTATGACCACAAAAAGTTTCATTGGGTATTGCAAAAAGGTAACAAAAAGGTAATCCGGAGGCACTCTTGCCCTGGCCTTCCAGAATGGTTGACAAAACTATATATTCTCCCCATGTAAGTTGCTGAATGGGCTAGAGAATTTTGACAACTAGGAATGTAAGAGGACTGAGTGACCATAAATTTACAATCTATTTCCTTAATGTCAGTCAATCTAAGCCTTAGGAGCCAATGGAACCACAGCATAACCATTCATCCTATTTACAATGTGAGATGCATCAAGGTGAACACAAATGTTCCTCAAATCTTCTTGCTTAGCAATGAAAGTCTTGGAGCATTTATTCATTTGCAAATCTAGTGAATGGATCTACTGATCAGCAGTATGCTAAGCAGTAATCAGTATAGTTTTCCCTTCTGGATGGTCATTTGTAACCAGTATTTTGCCAATAAAGTATCAAATAGTGTTATCTAAATGTACAACATATACTTGAAAATTTTCTTTCATATTTGAATTTTCCTACTACTCTGTTCATTGCCCTTTTTCACTTTTTCTTGATTGTTACCATGTACCATCATATCATTACATTTCTTTCTTGGGGTATTCACGGCAATAATGGGAATACAAGATCTTCACCCACTCTAAATAGATGCAACTTTGAGATGAGGGGGAAAAGTGAAAATTGGATGAGTTGTTTTATGTTTAATTGCAAGTCTGTCCAACAAAACAATTGATATTTGCCATCAGTTAACACTTCCTCTATTTAAAACAGTAGATAGAGAACTATTCATGTGCAAATACTTCCTTTCGTGATGTTTTTGGCCGAGACCAAGAAAGTAAACTGTCCCAAATGCTCCAAACAAAGAGATGCAAGGGTTCTTATGCTAGACATAGCAAAATACAAGTTTCTTCAATAGCTCTTATTTTAAGGTTTCAACATTCTTATTATGAGAGAGATGGATTGCGCTATTTATGTTTACTTGTTTTAGATGATTATCTCTACACTTGTTCTAACTTGGTAATTGCATTCTGAAGACAACAAGCCTTGTTAATATGGGGCATGCAATATGGTTCCAAGATTCCTGTTTGGATCTTTATCACCATTTTGTCACATTATTGTATGAAAATCAGCTTTATCTCATCAACAAATAATCTACTTTGATATCCTGTCATCAATTTATTTTCATATAATGCTTCCAAAATGCTTTATCTTTGTAGATTGTCCCTTTTGGGTTTCTCTTGATTTTTCAATTTTTCTTGCCAAAGTTTTCGTGTTTTCTCATGCCAGGACTTGTGAGATTTGTGGCTCAACTGCACAGAATGTGGTGGTATCAGATGAGGCCGAGTTAATTGAGCAATCAAATGAGGCTGATACAACAAGAGCTCCACATACACAAGCAACCGAAACACAGGGCTTTTGGCAAGGCCACCGCTTTCTCAACTTCCTGCTTGCATGTGTGGTGTTTGCCTTTGTTGTTTCCTGGCTCTTTCACTTCAACATTCCTGGATGACTGAATATGTTATTAGTAACCAGTATTATGGTAAAGCATTTATATTTTTAACTGGTTCATCGAATTATGTTGCCTAATAGGGACAGAGATCTATTTGTCAGCAAGAATGTAAGTCTCTTGTCAATTTGTAGCAGTAGAAATCACAGGAAATGCCTCTCTTGACATTTTGATTTTGATGAGTTTGGTGTGACTGGTTTAGAATTAATTAGAATTAATTTAAGCATGTGATTTTACAATGATCTATCAAAATTTTTATCAAATAAGCTAGTCAATAATTTATAATTCAAAATTTTTTGAATAGAATTATAGTGTCTTAGTTTCATGAGCAAAAAATACTACAACTCCTTTCAAAACATTGTAATTGTTATGCCATACCCTTTTTTTATTATTATTTTCTCCGGATAAATAAAAAATAAATATTATAATTTGTAAAAATATATAGATCTAAATCTAAATTTAAATAAAAAAGTGAAGACTTCTCACTGATTGATCCGCTCATAGAATGTTGGATGGTTGATGATACGTCATTGTCAAATAGCAATTTCAGCGATTCCGTCATTCTAGTGGTATATCTAGTCCTTACACTCGAGACACTAAGGATGTCTTGTATAAGTATTCCACTCTTTGATACCAGACTCATAGACTTGGAAGTTTCAGATCTAGCACAACCGGTCATCGGGAGTGATAGCCAACCTTATGAGGGCTATTGAGTATCGATAGAGGTTCATTCACTCTCGGTGTTATAAGAGGAATATTCCATGTGTTCTTGCTTAAGCAAATCCCTTGCCAAGATCATTCAAATTGAGAGAGAAAAGAGTTCTCTAGAAGAATCCGATTAGAGCGAGACTCGAGTAGAAACTATATAGGCCTGATAATACTATACCCGATATACAGTATTTGGGATATTAGATGGATGAGGGACTATAGATATATGGTAATTGAGGACAGAAAGATCCAATGAATTGGATTCCCCTATATCATCCGGGGACTACGATGTAATGACCTAGTATGTATGACTCACAACTAGCTCGATGAGTCGAGTAAATTATTATAGAGATAATAATTCACTGAGCCAAAAGGAGTTCTGATAGGTATGACTCATAACTAGCTCGATATTGGGCCTAGAGGGTCACATACATATAGTAGGTATTGCGACGAGTAGAGGTTCGGATATGAGATATCCGTTGGAGCCTCTATCTTATTGGATATCTAATAAGTCCCTAAATTATTAGATCCTATAGATGAGATGCAATAAGAGCCATTGAGAGATTATTGGGTAGAGATCCACTAATTTAAGAGGCTTGGGTAGTTAGATGGAAATCTAGTACCCAATAGGATAGGATCCACTAGGGTTAAGTTGACGGGGGCCTCTATAAATAGGAGGGAACCAAAGGGCCATAGGTTAGACATTTTTGGTTGTCACCTCTTATTCTTCTCTTCCCTTCTCCTTCTTAGCCAACAGCCCCTTTTGGGGCGTGTAAAGATTTGGGCAACGATTTGAGGAGTGTCTTCACAGCCCCTTCCGTGTGAATCACCTCTCGAGAGGAGGACATTTGACCTCCTTCATCTCTCCCATAAATCTGTAGGATTTCAGGAATATATGATCTCCCTAGGTAATATATCTTTCTTATATGCATAGTTTTTTTATTTTATAGTTTTTGCACACCAATCTCTGCACGATGACAAGAGAATATTTTTATATAGAAATCTGGGATTTTTGTTTCTGTTCTTTCGCTACTTATGTGATGTTGCCAGCAGGGTGGTGGCGGCCACAACGTAGAAGGAATGGTTTAGGGTTTTTTTGGACGAAAAGACATTTTTACCCCTCTTAGTTTAATGAAGTATGAGGTTTATCCTTTCTATCCAAATTTCATAAATAACCTTCATAAATCAAAAAATTCTATACATATCCCAAATTTCAGAAAAATATTAGTTAATTAAAAGTTTAATTAACTATTATTATTTATCTAGTAGTCCTATATAATTATATATATATGTGATGTATGATGTAGACAAATGATTATGGACCATGTGATGTGATGTATATGTATAATGTGATTATTATTATTATTATTGAGGCCTGTAAGCCTCTTTATTTTCTTATTTATTATTGAGCCTATATGTTTGTGATTATATTATAATTACATGAGGAGGCGCAACGAGAGCGGGACCCACGAGGTCGAGACGGACGATCACGATGTATGAAGATGCGTCAAGATGCTTACGGAACTAACGAGGATAAGATGGACGATCACAGGGCATGAAGATGTGTCGAAGCACACGTAGATCATGATGTGAGTGATTGGGCTCACTAGCTCAGGCTTGATCATAATAGGCTGTGGTCCATGATCATCTGGTGTGATTGCTCATGTGATGTGTGATTGTTTATACACATACTAGATATGTATATATATTTGTATGTGATATAGATATATAGTAAATATGTATGTGTGTGACATGTCATACGAGACCAAATCAAAATCCCCTCTATTGATAATATTAAGTTGGTAAACATGAGACAATTAGATTGACCCACGTGGCCATCTATCGTATAGGGAGAAATTGATTCCTGACATAGGTTGAGTTGGTCGAGTCCCTTGAAGCTCACCTATATCGTGATTTGATATCTTACCTACGATATAGAGATATCACCGATGACCTAAGGATGTGGTATGCTTGGTTGAGTCCCTCGAGGGAATATCATCGAATCAGACTCTTCTTTTAACAATGGTGATGACTTAACCGAACATCATGATTGGTCGAGTCTCTTAAGGCCATGGTGGTTTGGAGGTCGAACAAGACAGGAATTACAAAGAGTTGTGATTGCTAAGAGTTGCCTAACTTTTTTAGCTTAGCGTGACTGGTCGAGTCCCTCGAGGTTAAATTAAGATGCTGATTGGATCCCGATCCCCACTAGAGATCCACCAGGGGTCTTTGATTCACATATCGGAGGGAGTTGTGTGTTTCGCGAGAAAATAGTAGGAGTAAGTTAAGATAGAAGTTCTTTTCTTGATTGTTTATTTTTGTAAAATCTACATGTTATTTATTTTTGCTACATATTTATTTTTAGAAAATATCATTTTCAAATCCCTTACGTAACATACTTGATGTTAACCTCCTCATTGGTCCAAATTACATGGATTGACTCTACAACTTGAAAATCATTCTCACGATACAAAAAATTGCATACATCCTCAATACAGTAATGCCTATACTCGAAGAAGGGGCAAGCGATGATGAGATTGCTCTCTACATGAAATACATAGATGACTCCACTCTTGCTCAGTATTACATGTTGGGCTCTATGACTCCGAGTTACAAAGACAACATGAAAAGATGGATGTCAGATCCATTGTCTTACATCTCCGCAAATTGTTTGAGAAATAAGGAAGGACTCAACGATATAAGATATCCAAGAGTCTTCCGTACTATGATGACTGAGAGAGCATCGATTCATAACCATGTCATTAAGATGATAGAGTGGATTGAGAAACTCATAGGTTTAGAATGGTCCTAGATGATAACCTATTTGTTGATCTTATACTTCAGTCCCTACCAGATTCCTTTTCTTAGTTCATTATGAATTTTAATATAAACAAACTTGAGGTGACTCTCCTTGATCTCCTCAATATGTTGAAGGAGATAGAGGGTACTATCAAGAAAGAGAAACTAGTTCTCTATATTGGTGAGACCAAAAGGAAAAGGAAGGCTAGGAAGTCACTTAAGAAGGGCAAGGGCAACTACAAATGAGGTAAGGCAAAGGTTGCCAAGAATGACCCAACAAAAGACAAAGGCCAGTCCTTCCACTATGGTAAAGATGAGCATTGGAAGCGAAACTACAAGGAGCATCTTGTAAAAAAGGTAAAATAAAAGCTTAGAGAAGTTTCAGGTACATTTATGATCAATCTCCATTTGCTAGATTCTTGTGATAATATATGGGTATTGGATACCGGTAGTACTTATCATATCTACAATTCATTGCAAGTTCTAGCAAAGCCTAAGAGATTGGTGAGAGGTAAGATGGACCTCAATATAGGCAATGGAGCAAGAGTTGTTGCTATTGCTGTAGGTGAGGTCACTTTATATTTGGTTGGTGGAGTTACTATTGCATTAGATGCATGTTATTTTATTTCCTCTATTATCAAAAATATTATTTTCAATTCATGTTTGATAGTTAGTGGATATAAATTAAGTTTTAAGAACAATGGTTGTTCAATAATATTGGATGATAAGATCATCACTAGAGAAACATTGCATAATGGTTTATTCATGCTGGATATTGCTCTACATATCATAAATATAAGTGTGTCCAAGAGGAAATGAGATGAGATGAACAGTACATACTTGTGGCACTGTAGACTAGGTTATATCCATGAGGAAAGGATTCAAAAGTTGTTGAATGATGGATACCTAGATCCATTCAACTATGAGTCATATATAATTTGTGAGCCTTGCCTTTGTGGAAAGTTAGCCAGTCATAGGTACTTTGCAAGCTAATCATATGAGTGATGACACGTGTAACATGATACATACTCTTTTTACTTATTATTTATTTGATATTTTTCTCACTTTATATTACCTATTGCATGTATTGTATTGTCCATAGATCTATGCAATGAGAATCAAATCATGATGAGATCACAATAATGAGACTGATTCACCTTTAAACACAAACCCTAAATAATCTTGGTCATAGATCACTTGAAAGGGGCATCAAGATATCAGATAGACTGGTATGCTATATACCTATCCATATAATGGAGGTAGTTGGTCTCATAGTTGTGTTGAATCTTAGATTTTGATGATGAAATCAATTGATGAAGTTATGATCTAATGAGCATTTGAGTGATGTAGGACTAACCTCGATCATGGAAAGGCAAATCGATTGAAGTAGGAAGAATTAGACGTTGGGCTAGAATGGATCATGTCATAGGATTGGACATTAGGCCGGAGGACTAGTCGACGTGCCGGAAGGACTTCATGCCATGAGTTCGGGCATCGGGCTGAAAGATCAGACATTACGCCAAGGAGATAAGATGTTGCGGAAGGTCAACATGCCGATTGGGCAATACGTCGAAAGAGAGAATGATGTGCCGAAGGATCGAACGAAGTGTTGGATGAACCAATGACATGTCGGACAACATAATATTATCATGTTTGTAATTGGTCGCATCTTGATTAAAGTAGATTAGGTCATAATTGTGTTGGTTTTGGGTGTAACCATGCCAACTTGATTAGGGGCCAATTGGACCTAAATCTAGGTTGAATTAGGCCTATTGAAAGCCCAATTTAATGTTCTAAAGCTGGCCCAGGCAGTGGAACCGCCTATGAGATAGTGTACGTCTCCAAGAAACCCGGGCAGTGGTACTACTAGTGTTAGGCGGTGGTATCGCCCAGTGTTAGTCTGGCAAGCAGTGGTATCGCCCAGACTGGATGATGGTATTGCTAGTTGTCAGTTTGGCAGATGGTGGTACCACCCAATAATGGCTATGGTACCACCAGTACCATGGAAACCCGGGATGAGATCTTTTTTGGCTCCATTTTTTAAGTCATTTGGGGTCTATAAATACTCTAGTTATTCTTACTTAAGAAAGTAAGAAAAATGAATAAAAACTTATGATTTAGAGTGTGAAAACTCTACTAGAAAGTTGAGTCCCTCCTCCTTGAGCTTAAAGATTGTTTTAAGAGAGGGTGTAAGGATCACTTGTAAAAGAGGAGTGTAAAGGTTCTCTCCTAAGCCTATAAAAAGGAGAAAGAGTTGTAAGGGTAGTTGATCTTTGCCTATTGGAAAGAAAATCGGTAGTAAAAGCCGGTGGCCTTGAGTGAAGAGGAATCGGGAGTGGACGTAAGTCACGATGACCAAACCACTATAAAATCGATTTGCATTTTTGTTCTACTTTTCATTCTCATTACTAACTGATTTACTTACTCACTACTTTACAAATGTTTCAAGTTAAACTCTTTTCTGATACGCCCTTTATCGAATGAAATTTTCTAAAACATCAAAGTTTTTATAAAAGCACTAATTCACCTCCCCCTCTTAGTTTTGAAATGGTCCTAACAAGCTGCTAATGTAGGGACACTACGGATACTGCACAGGTGCTCATTGGAGAATAAGTTCATTGATTTATCTACTCACGGAATGCTAGATGGTTGATGATACCTCATTGTCAAACAGCGATTTCGTCATTCTAGTGGTGTATTCGGTCTTTAGACTTGAGACACTAAGGATATCTTGTATAAGTACTTCACTCTTTGATACCAAACTTATAAACTTAGACATTCTAAATCTAGCATAGCCGGTTATCGGGAGTGGCAGTTAACCTTACGAGAGTTATTGAGTGTTGATAAAAGATCATCCACTTTTGGTATCATGAGAGGAATATCTCATGTATTCTCACTCAAGCAAATCCCTAGCTAGGGTCATTCAGATTGAGATAGAAAAAGTTCTCCGAGAGAATCCAATTAAAGCGAGACTTGAGTAAAAATTGTATGGGCCTGATAACACCATGCCCAGTATACAGTCTCTAGGATATTAGATGGACGAGGGACTATAGTTATACGGTAACTAAGGACAAACAAGTCCAATAGATTGGATTTCTCAATATCATCTAAGGACTATGGCATAATGACCTAGTATGTCTGTAGTTGATGAGTTGAGTGAATTATTATGTGTTAGGACC
>LVTN01001501.1:57428-67738 GCA_001649415.1 Musa itinerans
ATGTGCCATTTGATACATGCCTAAATGCTTCTTTTGCTAATGAAATGCTCCAATTTCCTTTCTCCTATTGTTATGTCTAACACCTGTTTTCGAATGAGGTAACCCTTTGTGATTTTATATCAAATGAGATGATTTCAAATAAACACATGTATTTCTGCTTTTGTATCTTAATACTAAGCCTGCTTGAACTTCTCCTATCGTCATGGATATGTTAGTCGCTTGTTGAGCTCTTTATGCTCACTCCGTTGCTATATAAATTTTTCAGGGTAGCTTGTCACGCACTGAAAAGCTAGAATTGGGTTGAAGCAATGAAAGGCTAGAAGATTTTTGGGCTAATCTTTGTTAGTTGATAGGTTTTTGTTGTATAGTATACTTAACTTCTGATGTAATGTTAAGGATATGTTGATACTTATGTATTGTAAAAGTTTAAAGGACCGCTCATGTTTATGGAATAATAAGTTTAAGTTTTATAAGGATATGAACTCATGGTAAATATTATTTTTGTGATTGTATATATTTCTACGATTATGGATTTGTGTTGTAGTTGATGTTTAGTTGAGTTGGTTTGGATTTTATGAATCTCTGAGTGAAGTGGAGTATGATTTATGAAATGTACAGGTTTATGAATTGCGAATATTGATTTGAATGGTTCTTAGTATCCACAAATTATTAGATTGGATCCTGGATTGAATTAACGATGAATTATAATATTATTGATTTTAGACAGGGTCACACCTCCTGAATGCGATAATTCAGGAGGGCATGACATAGCCTCCTAGGAGGTCTAGGCGATGGTATCACCGGTAGTTAATCCTGCCAAGCGATGGTACCGCCCTATCAAGCGATGGTACCACTAGAGCCCAGTCTCCAAGGCTTTGTCAAGTGGTAGTACCACCAGATTAGGCAATAGTACCACCTAGTGTCAGAGTGTCAAGCGGTAGTACTACCAAGTACTAGCGGTGGTACCGCTAGTACCCCAAAAATTGGGGATGAGATACTGTTTGGCTCCAAATTTGAATCAATTTGTAGCCTATAAATACCCAACTCTTTCCTACTTGGTAAAGCACGAATTTGAGTAGGAACGAGAGAAAGAATACTTAAGAAAAAGTAATAATCTCTCTAAACTTATAGTCTCTTCCTCCTATAGTTAGAAGTTTTCTAAGGGAGGAGTGAGGTCTAAAAGAGAGGTGTAAAGGTTCTCTCCTGAGCCTATCAAAAGGAGAAAGAGTTGTAGGGGTAGTTGATCTTTGCCCGTTAAAAGAAGATTAGTAGTGGAAGTCGGTGGTCTCGAGTGAAGAGGAATCGGGAATAGATATAGGTCACGACAATCGAACCACTATAAAACTCGATTTGTATTTTTATTTTGTTGTTTTTCTTTATTGCAAACTGCTTTACTTACTACTTTCACTACGCTTACGAATGTGCACTCTAAGTCATGCTCATTTCTGATATCAGCTTTTATCGAATAATATTTTTTAATCAACGTAAAGTTTTATGATAACACTAATTCACCCCCCTCTCTTAGTGCCAAAATGGTCCTAACAGTTTATATCAGAGCCAGTTTTTCTTATTTAGTTTAACACCCTCTCAGAGGGTCACTCTATCATTCGTCCTCCTATGTTCAATGGGACAGACTATATGTGGGGAAATCTTAGGGGGCAACATCACATGCATAGCGGAAGAATAGAAAATAAAATCTCAAATTTTCCAAAGATGTGTTCATCGTCATGCGAAGATTGGTGCACAAACTCTATGAAACTTAAAACTGCATATATGAAAGATTGTGTTACTTAGGGAGATCATATAACCTCTACTTACTTATTGCAATGCCTACCATATATGTGTAACCCTCTATGCCCAATATCGAGCTGGCTATGAGTTATATCTATTAGAACTCCTTCTAACTAAGTGAATTATTATCTCCATAATAATTCACTCGACTCATCGACTGTGGATGTACTAGGCTATTACGCCGTCCCTAGACGATACAAGAGAATTAAATCCATTGGACCTGTTTGTCCTCAATTATCATATACCTATAGTCCTTCATCTATCTAATAGCCCAAAGACTGTATACCAGACATGGTGTTGTTAGACCTATACAGTTTCTGCTTGAGTCTTGCTCTAATCGGATTCTCCCGAAGAACTATTTCTCTCTCAATCCGAATGACCCTAGCTAGGAATTTGTTTGAGCAAGAACACATGTGTTATTCCTCTCATGACACCGAGAGTGGATGATCCTCTATCGACACTCAATAGTCCTTATAAGGTTAGCTACCACTCTCGGTGACTGACTATACTAGATCTGGAACCTCCAGACCTATAAGTCTAGTATTAAAGAGTGGAGTACTCATATAGGACATTCTTAGTGTCTCAAGTATAAGGACCAGATACACCATTGGAACTACGGAATCACTATTTGATAATAAGGCATCATTAACCATCCAGCATTCCATAAGCAGATCAATCAGTTAACTCATTCTCCAATGAGCACTTGTACTGTATCCCTAGTGTCCCCACATGAGTAGCTATAAGACTAGTTGTATCCATCATATGGACGGGTATACAGCACACCAGTTTGTTCAATTATCTCGATGTCCCTCTTGAGTAACCTATGACCGAGATTATTTAGGATCTATGTTTAAAGGTCAATCGGTCTCATTATAGTGATCTCATCACTATCCGATTCCCATTGCACAAATCCATAGACATCACAATATATTCAAGCAACAAGGAATATAAAGTGATAAAATTTTAAATAATAATAATAAGCAAAAAGACTGCGTGTCAAGTCATACGTGCCATCATTCATGTGATTGGCTTACAGGGCACCTATAACTAGCACTACACATATTGAAAAACTCGAATGATAGTTTTCTTGCTTTCTATGAATTTTGATTTATGGAACACTATTGAAAGCGATTTTGAAAAGTCATCCAAACCAATGAACGAATAGAATGATATGGAGAAGAAGATTTTTTCTTTAAATGCTAAAGCGATGAACGCTTTGTTTTGTGCTCTAGATAAAAATAAATTTAATTGGGTTTCTATTTGTGAAACTACGCACGATGTTTGGCACACTCTTGAAATTACACACGAAGGCACAAGTAGGGTTAAAGAGTAAAAAATTAATCTTTTGGTGCATGATTTTGAGTTGTTTCATATGAAACCATGCGAAACCATTGGAGACGTGTACACTCATTTTATGAATGTCATCAATGGTTTAAAAGCTCTTAGCAAATGTTTTTCAAATGAACTTGTTAATAAAGTTTTATAATCTCTTTCTAAAAATTGGGATTCGAAAGTAACTATAATATAAGTGGCAAAATACTTAAACAAGTTTCTACTTGAAGAACTTATCGGGTCTTTGATGACCTACGAAATGACTTGTGTGGCATAGGACGAACTTGAGAACAACCTTCCAAAGAATAGGAAGGATTTTGCACTTAAAACAAAAGAAAACCACTTGAGCAAAAGCTCAAGTGATGATGAACTTGATATCCTAACAACAAAGTTTAAAAAGTTCATAAAACAAAAATCAAAAAATAAAAATGAACGTAAAAAGAAAAGGTTGCCAAAGAAAAAGAAGGCACTTAAGGTGACTTGGGACAAATCGAGTACCTCTAAAGATGAGGAGCAAACCAACAAAGACAAAATGGTGAACTATGCCTTGGTGGCTCTTGACGATGAGGTAAATGACTCACCCGAAACCCCTTTACCTAACAATGAAATTACTTGAGTTGTTTGAAGATGCTTTGTTAGTTGACATAACTAATTAAGTATTTGTGTAATAAGTGATATAAATTTGAATCTAATGCTTGCATACTAAATAAGAATAATTCTATGAATGCTTAAATGTTTATCTTAATGATTTTCACGTTAAAGCTTATTTTTTGGTTTTTAAACGTTGATGCATATTTTTATTTGTCATAAAAGATAAAGGCATGGTTGTATAAAATAAAAAGGGAATACATTTTTCTTGAAAATTTCTCTATCTTATCAATCTTTCTAAAAAGAGATTAATAAATTGATTTATGTTATTTTTTATGAATCTCTTGAACTATGAAAGTGATTTCGATGATTTGATGATTTAGATTTGAATAAATTTTTATCCAAATCATGATCTTGATTCCTTGATAATTATAACTTGAGATCTTTATGAATCAAGATTGTTTACTATGATTCTTCTTTTCTCTATTTGATTTATCTAAATGAATCATGAATTTTCTTTTGATTCCTCAAAATTATAACTTGAAATCTTTTATGAATCAAGATCTTTTATTCTCCTATGTTCTTTTTTGCGATTTACTAAAGAGAATATCTTTTTCAGAATTCATGACTTAAAATTTTCCTTACTATTCGTCTCCTAAGATTTATTTTTATTTTTTTTAAAAAAAAGAGATCAAAATGAATCATGTCTTTTGGAATTCACATGATCTTTGATATTATATCTTTCTTGACAGGATTTTTATTATGTGCAATTCTTTTATATTTAAGGTTGTATACCTTGATGTGATGCTAAGAAAATTGATGTAAAGGGAAATAAATTGCACATAATAACAATGGGGGAGAAAGTATTGCTAGCTTACACATTTCAAGGAGAGAACTTGCTAGCTTGCACAGTTCTCAAGAAGCAAAACTTGCAAACTCATCTCAAGAGAAGCAAAAGTGCTATCTTGCCCATCTAATGAAGCAAAGAATTGCTAAACTTGCACATCTCAAGAGGGGCAATACTCATGATGCATGTTCTAAATTGCACATCTCAAAAAACTTGCTAGCTTGCATGTTCTAAAATGATGTAAAACTTGCTATTTACTATCTTGCATTCTTTTTCAAAAACTTGCTAGCTTGAACATTACAAAGAAAAGCAAATATGCTGAACTTGCACATCTCTAAAACTTGCTAGCTTGCATGTTCTAAAATGATGTAAAACTTTCTATCTTACTAGTTTACATAATTAAAAATTTGCTAGTTGAACTTTTCTCCTTTTGGTTGATGACAAAGGGGGAGAAGATATGATGACGTTTTGAAATTATTGTCAGGATCGAGAGCACTAAGAGGGGGGGGGGTGAATTAGTGAAGCGAAAAACTTTCGTCGGTTCAAAAAGACTTCGTATGATAAAATTATTTTTGACGTAAAAATATTTTCGAAAACTTATCTTGAAAGCAAATTCGTAAAGGAGTGCAGCAAAAGTAACGAGGAAGTAAAGCACATATGGAGGTTTATAGTAAGGTAAATAGTAGAATGTAAATGCAAACCAAGATTTAGAGTGGTTCGGTCAATCTTGACCTACATCCACTTTTGGCTTCCTCCTCCGACGAGGTCACCGACGTCCACTAGAGGCCTTCCTTCAATAGGTGAAGGCCAAACACCCTTTTACAGCTCTACTCCTTTTGACGGGCTTAGGAGACAACCCTTACAGATTTTTCACTCATCTCTTGAATGATCAAAACTTAGAAGAAAAGAAGGAGAAGAACTTTTGGCCTTTACAACACTTTTGAGCTCTAAAAATCACAGAATAAGATCAAGATTTCAGTGCCCTTTCATACAAGAAAGGGTGGGGTATATATAGGCCCCAAACTGGTTTGAATTTAGAGCTCAAAAATGTCATCTCCCGGATTTTCGGGGTCCTGGTGAAACCCTAACGTGATCATGGTCTTGACTCCGACGCAACTCCTGCTGCATGTCTTACTTTCATCATAGTTAATCCTACACACTTATCTCAACATATGGATTAGATAACAATGACAATTGACTTCATCATCAAAATCCGAGATTCAACAATTATGATTTGAAATTTTGAATGATGAATGTAATGACTTACTGCACATGATTTTAAGATGCATGCAATGATGTGATAAATTAGTTATTTCAATATTTATGATGCATGCAATGATGAAATAGTCATGATTTTCTAAATTCAAAGTTTCTATCAATATGTCATATTGATAGGGGGAGTTTGGTTTATACTCCGTCATCAATTGGTTGTCATCATCAAAATGAGGGAGATTGTTGAATCTATTGCATTAAGGAGAATGGAGTTGTAGAGGTCAACATGCCGATTAGGCAAAAGGCCGCAAAACAGGACGATGCACTGAAGGATTGGACGGAGCGTCGATGAACCAATGACATGCCAGGAAATATGTGATTAATGCTTTGTAATAATTATCTAGATCAAAGTAGTTTTAAGTTGTAATTGGGTTGAAATTAGGCCAACTCAATTAGAGGGTCATTAGGCCTAAGTTAGGGCTGAGTTGGGCTTGATGGATGACCCACTCGGCCACTTGGAGTCATGCCAAGCGGTGGCACTACCTAGGGTGGGCGGTGGAACCGCCTGAGGCTCAACCCATTGAAAGAAGATTGGTAGTGGAAGTCGATAGCCTCGAGTGAAGAGGAATCGGGAGTGGATGTAGGTCACGATGACCGAACTATTATAAAACTCAGTTTGCATTTTAATTTTGCTGTTTATCTTTATTGCAAACTGCTTTACATACTACTTTCACTATGCTTATAAATGTGCACTCTAAGTCAAGCTCATTTCTGATATCAACTTTTACCGAACGAGATTTTTGAATCGACATAAAGTTTACGATAGCACTAATTCACCCCCCCGCCTCTCAGTGCCAAAACGATCCTAACATCAATATCATACCTCCTTCTATATACCATAACACTATTAGCCCTTCTTATTATAGTCTAAACTTATCCTTGTAATTTGTCTTATCAAGATAATCCTATTAGTATATTTAATCATAATACATATATACATAAATATGAATAGGATGATAGAAACAAATAACTTTAAGTACATAAGTAAGAATGTCAATTATAATTTATCCACTCAAACATTCATCATTATATCTTTTATGGATTGCTTACAAACCTGATTATAAGAATATATTCTTTCAAATACTTTAGACTGTAAGACCTTAGTGTTAGGAATGAGTCGGCACTAAGAGGGGGGGTGAATTAGTGCAGTGGTAAAAACATCAATTTCATACTCAATTTTTTGTTTCGATTAAAACCAATTTTTGAAATGTGTTTGACTTAAAACATAATCGTAAGAGTATGTAACTAGAGTAAAGAGGAAGTATGGCAATTTGCAATAAATGTAAATAGCAAAGAAGAAATGTAAATAAGATTTTATAGTGGTCTAGTCGTCGTGACCTACATCCACTCCCGATTCCTCTTTCGTCGAGGCTACTGGCATCCACTAACGGTCTTCCTTCAATGAGTGAAGACCAACTACCCTTTTACACCCCTCTTCTCCTTTTCATAGGTTTAGGAGACAACATTTACAACCCCTTTTTATAAAGCTTCCCTCATACTCTCCCTTAGAATGGTCTCTAAACTTTAGGAGGAGGGACTCTATACTTTACAAGGGTTTTCAACTTTAGAAACATAGAGTTTTTTATCACTTGTCTTGCTACCCGATGTAGGAATAGCTGGGGTATTTATTGTTAGGATCAAGAGCGGCACTAAGAGGGGGGGGGGGGGGAATTAGTGTAGCAGAAAACTTTCACTATTTCAAAAACTTATTTCGATTAAAACTGATTTCAACGAGAATGGTTTCAATTCAATCCGTTTCAGAAGGAATTTGAACTTGAAACCTTTCATGAAAGTACAAGAGAAGACTAAGGTGATTTGCAGCGATGTAAGTTGCACAAATGAAAAGCGTCAGTCTCATAAAGTCTTTGTACAATTAAAGCCAATCTCGAAAGATGTTTACATGAAAGTGTTAGGATCGAGAGTCCGAGGTTGGCACTAAGAGGGGGGGTGAATTAGTGCAGCAGTAAAAACTACGTCGGTTTCAAAACTTCATACGATAAAAACTGTTTCCGATGAAAAATCGATTTCAAAAACTTAACTTGAAAGCATACGTAATGAATTGCAGGTAGTAAGCACTTAAGGAGGTTTGCAATAAGGTAATAGCAAGAATAAAATGCAAACCAGAAAACATAGCAGTTTTATAATTGTTCGGTCATCGTGACCTATATCCACTCCGCCAATTCCTCTTCCGTCGAGGCCACCGACATCTACTATCAATCTTTCTTTAATAGGTGAAGATCAACCTCCTTCTTACACCCCTCTTCTCCTTTTACCAGGTTTAGGAGACAACCCTTACAACCCTCTTTTATAAGGTATCCCTCTCACACCTCCCTTAGAACTCTCTCTAAGCTTTGGGATGAGGGAACTAAACTTTCTAAGGTTTACAACTTTAGAATCATAGAGTTTTGCTCAATATTTCTTGCTTATCCATGCAGGATTAGCTGGGGTATTTATAGGCCCCAAATGGATTCAAATTTGGAGCCAAAAATTCAAACCCCTAAAATTTTAGGGTACGGGTAGTACCACCGCCTATAGTCTGATAATGTGCGGTACCACTGCCCAAACTAGTGGTACCACTGCCTAACATAGTCTCGGAGACTGTGTCACGACGGTTTCACCTATTTGGTCACTGTTTGGGCCTTTCTCTTGACTCAACACAGCCCAAACTTGGCCCAATTGTCCTTTAATTGGGTTGGCCCAATTCTAATCCTAATTATATGCTAACTATGAATTTTAAGATATTTACTAAGCTAAACAAAGTTCGTAAGTCTAGGTTTCTTCCGGTGAGCTTTCGACGATCTTTCAGCGAACTTCCGACGATCTCTCGGCAATGTTCCAGCGGACTCCCAGCAAGCTCCTGGACTTTATAATGATCTTCTTAGTGAGTTCTGACGAGCTTCTTTGGCAAGCTCCGGGACTTCTCGATCAATTCTAACAGAACTTCCGACGAACGTCCGGACTTCCGACGAACTCTCGAACTCCCAACGAAATCACGTTCTTGACTCTGGAACTTCATTTTGCTTTATGCCTTGCTATCATAGTTAATCCTATACATGTAAAAAGATACTTCGATCTAGACAATTATTACTAAGCATGAATCATGTTGTCCGGCATGTCGTTGGTCCATCGACGCTTCATTCGATTCTTCGACGCATCATCCTCTCTTGCGGCATATTGCCCAATCGGCCAGTTAACCTCCGCAACTCTGATATCCTTGGCGCAATTTCTGCTCTTCTTGGCCCGATGCCCGAATCCATGGCCCGTAGCCTTTTGTCGATACATCGACCGATCCTCCAACTCAACATCCAATCTTCTAACATGTTTTCCTCCGACCCAACATGATTCTTCCTGCTTTAATTATCTCTCCCTGATCGAAGCATCATGCATCACTCAAAACGCAGATCAAATCATAAATGCTTATCAATTGGTTTCATCATCAAAATTCGAGATTCAACAGAAAGCATATGTAGACATAGTTAAAGCATAGTAAGGAGGAGAGGCAGTTTGCTATAAAATAAAGTTGGTCAAAGTAAATGCAAATCGAGTTTTAGAGTGGTTCGATCAACGTGACCTATATCCACTTTCGGCTTCCTCCTCTAACGAGGTCACTAGCGTCCACTAGAGGCCTTCCTTCAATAGGCGAAGGCCAACCACCTTTTACAGCTTTTCTCCTTTTTCCGGGTTTAGGAGACAACCCTTACAAGTTTCACTCCTATTTCTTGGATGGTTATAAGGCTAAGAGATGAAGGAGGAGAACTCTAACTTTTACAACACTTTAAGGCTCAAGAACTCAGAATTATGCCAATAGGTTTCGTGCCCTATCATGCAGGAAATGGTGGGGTTTTTATAGGCCCCAATGGCTTCAAAAATGGAGCCAAATAGTGTCTAATACCAGATTTCTAGGGTCCTGGTGGTACCACCACCATTACTGGGCAGTACTACCGCTTGACATTTGACACTGGGCGGTACTACCACTCAATCTGGGTGGTACCACCACTTGACAGAGCTTGAAGACTGAGCTCTGGCGGTACCACCACCTAATAGGGGCGGTACCATCGCTGGCAGTAATAACTGCCGGCGGTACCACCACCTGATAGGGGCGGTTCAATCGCCCAGAACTCCTAGGAGACCAAGTCTCCTGGGCGGTGCCACCACCGGCCAAGAATTCTGGGTCCGAATGGGCTAATACATTCGGCCCAGTTTGGGTTTGTTAAGGGCCCAATTGGCCCCAGATTAAGTTAATGGGATCACCTCCCAATCCTAACTTAATCTTCATGCTAACTATGATAATAAAGATATTAATACTGCAAATCGTGTTTCGGTGCGTCAATCGCTTCTTCCGGCGAGCTTCCGGCGAACTTTCGGCGAACATCCAACGAACCCTTAGTGATGCTCCGGTGGACTACCAGCAAACTCTTGGACTTGCGATGATCCTCTTGGCAAGTTCCGACGAGCTTCTTTGGCAAGCTCCTGGACTTCT
>LVTN01001502.1:2348-25068 GCA_001649415.1 Musa itinerans
TATATATATATATATATATATATATATATATATTTGAGCGAATTAAAATTTTAAATTGGTTGAACCGATTCTATTGTATGAGTTAGTTTATTAAAAAGGTGAAGAGAGAAGATAGCAGCTTTGTGGCGGACAGAAGATTGGCAGTTTTTATAGAAAAAAAAAATATTAAAGGACTGTTTTTTATCATTTCTAAAATTTAGGATTCTTTATAGAAAAAAAAAATTTAAAAATTAAGATTCTATACAAAAATTTTACGGACGCTATGCAAGAATTCGCCAAATTAAAAATTAAAAGCGTTTGCCCACGCAATGTTCCCAACGACGTCTTCGCGTGAAAAGTCCTACGGGCCCTACGTTTCCTTTCCAACAAGTGCATGGCACGGTGTGTTAGGCAAACAGCGAATACGTAAAAACATTCGTGTCGTGCGCGTGGAGGCTTCTCACATCATGGAAACCCGTCATTCCAAGTGCATGATGAGTTGGCGTTCCTTTCTCTCTCTCGTGGAGGAAGAACTTTGGTGTTTATCCTTTGACATCAGATTTATACAACAGAAAAAATGTTTATGTCTCGAAAGCCTCCCTGTGTGGCATTCATTGAGGGTCTTTTACCGATCAAAGAATTAGAAAAGTAGATTTGAGAGGGATATTTATCATAGTTTTTTTTTAGTTTATAAATAATCTCCCTTCTTCTTAGAACAATAGTAGTACTTGTTTATTTTATTTGGATTACAAAATCCACCGAGAAAATCACGAGCAATTTTTTTTTTTTTTGTGTTTGATCGATCAATGGCCCACCGGTATCAACGTAAGTTTAAAAAAGAGCAATTCAGCACATTAATTTTCTTGACATGGATATCCTTTGATTGGTGTGATCTCAAGTTATCTTAACTTTTTTTTCAGTTTTTATATGTTGAATAAGAAAGACAAGTAAGTATTTATATGATAATCTTGCAGAAGTGTGATATTTCAGGTTTTCTGATGATAAAAAATACTAAATTTTCAACTAGTCCTTGCGAACATTGTAGCTTTATATGATAATTTAATAAATTTATTTCCACGAATGAGTTAAAATGTCTTTGCTGCCAACTTCGAACCCTCCATCAATGAATCAATCAATGGCATACTTCCATCAGTATAAGATTATCCCTTTGCTTGGCGTAGCACCTTGTGTACAAGCAAGAATAATTTTTAATCATCCCAAGTTTTTTTTATCAGAAGTATATTTTAATCTTGAAATGTAGACATCAGTATCACAATGATTTCCCTGTTGAATTTGCTATTTTTCCTAAACTTGTCTGTCAACAGTGATAGCATTTGCGACAACAACAAAAAAAAAAAACTTTAATTTTGCATAAAAACATAAACATAGGAGAACTGACCTTGGTTTCACCTAACTACTTTCCCTTAGTCGTCCTGGCTCCGGAACCAGCAGTTCCGATTTTCCATTCTGTCAGTTCGGTTTTGTCCTACTAGTTTGAATCAAAAAGATTTATTATTTTTAAAACTATAAAATAATTTAACATATAAAAATTAAAATTTTATTTCTAATATTTGGAAAATTGGATGTGTAATTATAATGAGGGTAATGACATAAAAAAAGATTGATCTTGAGTAAAATTATAAAATTTTTAATTACTTACGGTGCTAGACTTTTCAATCATCCAATCGATAGATATGTCGAGCGAATCTTTTATTTTCGTTTTATCATCTTTGTCTAATTGTTAATATATACTTAAACTTTAATTAATTTAGGGGTTATGCTCGATTGAGCTTCATTCTTAATGCATCTTCTCACGTTGAAAGATTGCTTTACAACTACCATTAACACTCGAGTTGTTAGTATTTCCATGGTAATCATCATCAAATTTGAAAAGTTATTGTGCATCATGCCCACCACTCCATTCGAGAAAAAAAAACACAAGCAACTAAATAAATTGATATTTAAAAATAAAAATTATCCATTTTGATTTTATAGTGATTATAGTCATATTTAAATTATTATTATATTAATATTCTTCTAAAGCACTAATAATATTAATACAAACAACTAAAAAAATAAGCAGTAGGATAATAAACACCAAAGTATAGGTTACATTATTAAAAACTTTTAAAATTTCTATTTTTTTTTTCACACATTTTGTTATGGTTATAAGTTAATATGTCTAACATTATTTACAATAAAAGTACACAATAATTCTTAATATTCAAAAAATTCTTTAAACAATTTATATCTAAAATTCCAACGAGTATAAACATCTATAAGAAATCTTTTACAATAAAATATTCTTTAATATGTCATGGGGTAAATAATTATTTATATATAAATTAATATGTCTATAATTATTTGCAACAAAAATATATAATAATTCTTAATATTCAAAAGATTCTTTAAACAATTCGTATATAGAATTCTATTGAGTTGAAACATCCATAACAAATCTTTTGGATCTTTTACCATTTAATTTATAAAATTAAGCCCACTCTTTTATTACTTGTGGATGATCCTATAAGAATGAAATTGATTGCTTAATTGGAGTAAGAAAATTTAAAAAAAAATCATAAACCTTCTTATACACATAAATTTAGAATATGACAAACACACCTAATATAAAAAAAAAAACCACCAAATGCATATTGACATACTTCTTGAAATTCCAAAATAGAAGCGATATTTGTCGCTACATAGTCAAAATCAATAAACATAATTTAAAAATTAAATAATATTCTTCTAAAATTATTTTTATGATTCTATAAATGTTATCGACAGTGTGCCATTTATCAAAAACTCTAAAACTAAATAATTTACTTTTGCATAATTTAATCACTGTTAATCCAATAATAAATTATTCTTATGTTAGAGTATATTTATCAGTGATCACTCCAAATATTAGTACAAATAAAAACACAGCCATCAAAAAGCTTCAAAAGTTTCTTGTAAATCCTTTTTATATAAAAATTATGTAAAGTGGGAGTATGAGTGATTCGAGGAACTCGTTGAGCAATGAATTCAAAACCTCTTGACAATAATTAATGAAACTAACTTTTTCATCAAAACCGAAAGATAAGTGTTCTATAAAAGTTAATATGACTAATGCCTCATGATTTTTTTCAATAGAAAAATGAAAAGTGGGATTAGTTGGGTATATGAAATTTTATGTTTTTTTTTATACCAACTTGTGTTAGATGTTTCTTTTCAACGATTTTGAAAAGTTTAACATAATTCTCCTTCTTTAAATTTTAAAATATGGTCATAATAGTTACATATGACATAGAATGAGTCATCAATATTTCAAACCTTTTGAAGTAAAACTTAAAGATGTCCAATTTTATTTTGGCCATCGTATCAATTTCCCTTGGCTCATGTATGACGTTAATATATTGGTTTTTTTTGGATTGCCATAATGAGACTTTCGAAAGACATCAAAATTAGGGAGAGAGCTTAAGGAGCTTAAGAGAAGAGCTTAACAATATTTAACGAGTGCCTATAAATGTGAGAGAAAGAATTAACGATTTGAGGAGGTATTTATAGGATTTTTGATTATTTTTCTTTCCTAAAATGCTCCTAAAACTAGGTATTATTTAATTATTGAAAGAAAAAAATTTATTTTTTTATTTTTTATAATTTTTATTTATGAAATAATCAAAGTATTTTAAAAAATAACCATTTATATGAATATTGAGAGGGACAAATTGATCATTTGCTTGTTAGGCCAAGAGTGGACCGTTGGACCGGCCGATCGTTCGAGACCAATGTTTGATACAGCCCCACTTCAAGAAAACAAAAATATCAAACAGATGATTCGAACCAGATTTGGTTTGACTCTTGAACGACTGATTTTGGAACCGACGGTTTCGGTTTCTCAAACCTGGGAACTAGAATCGTACAGCCCTAACTGATTTCAATTTGATTTGAGACCGATGAACCAATTTTGACCCGATTCAATTATAATTCGAACCGAACCGAAAGTAAAACTAAACTGGACCGTGGTCAAAACTACTTTACTTGTCTGTCTACCGGTCTCAGGACAGGCTGCCAGTCTCACCAACCTGTCTTGTTGGGAGGCAGAAGGGAGTGTGACAAGCCACAAATATAAAGACAGATGGTTATCAGAAATTTGTAACAACCACACAATGGAGGGGTATCAAATTATGGTGTCACTGTATCGAGAGAAAAAAAAGTAGTGAACCTGAACTGCTGCTGGAAACATTATTGTAAGTTGTGATAATAAAGACCTTTACCATAAAACAGAGAGAAAGGTGGAAAAAAAATTCTTTAACCTTGCAAATCAGCAAACACATTGGAGGAATTTTCCAATCAGTCATGCACTAAAAATAAATAATCAAGGGGCCTCACTTTCGTTGGACTAAGCTTGATCATAGCAAGTTTCGGCAATTTCAGGATCAACATGTAGAATGGACTTCCATGTAGAATGGCATCACAAAGGAGGATTTGCCAGACATATCAAGAGAGCTTGAATAGACTACTACAATTGCTTTACTACTCATCTGTGGCTTGAACAGTGAACCTCATGATCCTGTGGCTCTTTTTGCTCCCCAACTCTTTTAACTTCTGGGGCATCTGAGACTTTCAAGTACAAGACTTCGATCAATATTTCCAAGTACATCATCTAAACAACTTTCCCGCTTGTAAGTTGCCAGAAACTTTTTTCACAGATGATCCCCATTAAGATAAGCTTCAAGCCTTAACTGCATCATCCAAATATACCTGTGCAAATATAATAGAGATAAAATAGAAGGAACCAACATACAACAACATGACTTAATTGGGAAGAACGAATCTAGGATAAACTAGAATTCAGAAGATTTTGCAAGACTGAAATATAAGGGCGCTATAACAGAAGGCAGAAATAGGAGAAGAGATTTCAGGGGGATACATGAGCAGGATCTTGCATACCAATTATATGGAAATCTGAGTAAGACCTCCATCCACAGGAAACATCATGTGACATTCAAGCAAGATAGCGATATAATTTTCTGTCTGCTTTATCCCTTTCTAAAAACTCGCGTTCGATGAGAGACTCAATTCGCTTTTTTATGACAACAGGGTTTGGCAGGAAGCGAGATTGCAATTGTGATGTGACCTCCGTAACGATGGTGTTATGATCTAATACCCTTCTGGATTTCATAATCCTCACAATTGCAGCTTCAATCTGAGGTTTTCTATCTTCTTCCACTCTTTGGCGAGTCTCCTGCTTCTCCGGCTCTGACTCCTTTTGTGCTGCCACAGTTCCTATCTTCACCTTGATAAACTTACTTGTAAATTTGTCATTGAAGTAGAAAGCATCATCCTCAGCTATATCCTTGCTCATTGGCTCCTTGCGCAGGACATTCTTACCTTTGACACAAGCAAGAGACTGAAGACAACGCTTCAGATCAGAAGGTGGGATTTCTGTAGCCTGTTCTATTTCTCTGTACGTCAACTGATCTGTGGAGTTATATAGCATAAGAATACACATTTGGTATGTCGAAACATTCAGCTCATGCTTCTGGCCCTTGCCAAAGGTTGCCTTAATATCAGCTGTACCCATATTTGTTTGCCATGTCAATCTACGCCCAGTATGCGTCCCAAGATAATATGTCCGGAACTTCTCACATATGACAAGAATTTCAGCTGGAAGGTTGCAAGGTGCACTAGGCTGTGTTGGCCATGAACCAGTTGTAAGAACTTGCACAGCAAGGGTGGGGCCATCTCCAATATCAGAATACTGATTAGCATAGAATCCTTGCATAGTATCTACGGAAGTCTTCATGTCTGTAAACATGCCTTCCAATTTAGAGGTGAACTGATACCCACATTCTGTCTTGAGCTTAACAATCATACTCCTCTCTGTATCATCAGAAACAGATTTTCCTGAAAGAAGCCGCTTTGCCAAGTGTTGTTTGTAATATTTCTCAAATACATCCTTCTCCTGCAAGTACCTAAACAACATCATCACCTTGTCCAAGACTACCTCTACATCCTCTTCACTTACCCCTTTAAGCCCCTTACGAAGCTTATCATCAACATAAAGTGATATGAATTCAGGAGACCTGTTGTTTAGGTTAATAAAGTATTCGAATGAAGAGTTCAAAGCATTCTGGAATGTCTTGTCATTGTTGAATGCTTTGGTTATTATCTTATCATACTTATCCTTCTCATCCAAAAGATTTTGTACAAAGTCCACTGGGTCCTTTAATTTCTCAGGGTCGCTTACTAACTGCTTTCCAGTTTCTCGAAGGTGGGAAGTCATCACATCTTTAATAGTTGAAAGCCCATCAGGAACTCGGCGGAATAAGTTGTACATTCTGCTTAAGTCTTCGTACTTGTCATCTACGAGCATACTCACAAGACCAGAATTCTCCATGTGGACCAGCCTCTGCATGTGGTTGGCAATCATCTCTCCCTCCACTACACTAGTTATTTTCACTTCACTTTTTACATCTAAGTAGTGTGAGACCCTCTCTATCTCTTCACTAAGACGTCTCTCAGCTTTCCTGAGGTACTCACCACAATCACAGCACTCAATTAGTTGCTGAGATTCTACACTGTAAAAGCTAGCTGAGACCTCTAGAAATGGTTTCTCAAAATCTTCTTGATACACAGAAGATCCGAGATCCATTAGCATTTTTGTTATATTCCTCATCAACCCTCTATTTATTACCTCGCCTGTTCTCTCCCTATGTATGAGGTCAAGGAGCATATCCAGTAGCCTAGACTGGATTTTGCTGGAATGGATGATATTATCCCTCCAGAGATTAAGACCAAGCTCATGAACAGGTGTTTTGTGACTGCTGTGAACAAATGTCCTATCCATGTACATCAGTATGTCTCGGATCATCTGCAATGCCTTGTTGTGGTCTCCCCATTTTACATTAAGCTCCTCTAAAAAGAAACCTCCCTGAGCAGCTTCTATTGATCTTGCAATTTCTTTTAGATGTCCTGTCATAGTGTTCACAAGTCCAGTATAAAGCTTTTCCCCATACTTGTGCAGAACCATATTGTAAGCGTTCCTAAACATAGGAGAAACTAAAATATCAAAGATTTGTGTTTTAACACAAAAATTGCAATCAGAAAGGCAATTTGAAAATGGAATAAGAAAAAACTATATCGACTTCATATCCTTGCAAATGTATACATCAGAAAATAGCCAAAACAGAATCAAGAAATGATGTCAGAGGGAAAACATGATCTTTTTAGTAAATATGGTTTACCCAAGAAACATAAGTGCTTCACACCCACAGCAGCAAATAAGTCAATGTAAAAAAGAGAATTTTCAAGATTTCTTGCCACCAGAAGGAAATGGTAGATGCAATTTTAATCTTAGACCAACAGCATCTTAGGTAAAAAATGATTAGAAATGAATAATATTATAAAACTCTCAGCCAGTCTAACAATGAGATGGTTAATGAATAGATGAATGAACTTCAATCACCTTAAAACAAATTAGCATAGAGACTCATCCATGCCTAGAAATTTAGACCATCATATAAAATCCAAATATTCAAGGCAGACTTATAATCTTCAGTTGGCTCAGTAGCTTGAGGGTGAGCATCCTCTAACAGCCTAGCTTTACTGGTCATATTGACAGTGATGATTTTCAGTTGTCTCAGCAGCATGATGGTGAGCATCCTCTACTCCCTAGCTTTACAGGTCATATTGACATGTACAAGGGGGAAAGCAAATCAAAACAAAAGTCACAATCCACTTCAATCAGCAACACAACAAACATGTCAAAATGATCACAGATATCATTTAGTAACTTATTTCCACATCATTTTTCATATCCCAAAGTTTGAAGGACAAAGATCAGTTCTAAAATCAGAAAAATAAGAATGATAAGATGTGACTCGAGAAATCAACATTAAGAATAAAGTATATTACAGATCTCAAGAGAAAAAAAGGAAAGAAAAGTAACACCTGACAACCTTACTATTTGAAAGAATCTACGAACCTTGTATATACACACACAAATGAAAATAGAAGCTAAAACTTTATGAAATTTATGAGGACCATGAAACAAAACAAGTTTAAGACTGTTAAACAATAAATCTTGTCTATTAAATGATAGTAGAAAAAACAAAAATAGAAAATACACTGTAACAAAGTCCATAAAACATGTACAATGTATGATTTTGCCCAATAAATGATTATAAGTACTAACAGTAAGCACACATTATCAATAAGTGGCAATACCACAATATCACAAATCTAAATGAAGGATACAAGATGTAAAGCTTATATTTGAAAGTATTTTTTCACCATAAGAAGAAAAAGAAGAGATTTTCAGGCTTGAGGTCCAGCAATCAAAACTTAAAAGGTATAGTTTGATCCCTGTTGTTAATTATATAACTTAAATTAACCTAGAATGTGGAATGTTCTGGGACAAGATACGGTAAGTATGCCAATTAGTTTGGTCTTGGTTGGAACATTGAAAGAAATAGAGGTGAGGACATAGGTCTAGTTATTGCCATGTTAGATCATAGATTCATTATAATCAATGAAACACGAAAGTCGCTCATTAGAAACTACAAGAAGTAAGGTATCTTGTTCTTGCTAAATTATTAGATTCATTATAAAGAAATTTCATATGCAAAGACATGAGAGCTCTACAATTGATGATATGGTTATGGTTGTCAATGTTGTTGATTTGGGCTTTTCATAAATGGATTGTATGTTCATGAAAGGATTGTAGAATACAAATGTGTGATACAAACTTTGTTTACCAAAGGTTAGGAAGACCTATGCTAGGCAAATTCCACTTTTTGTCATCCAGGTGATTGATGCAATGCTCAAGACCTAAGGTACAATTCTATAAGAAAGTTTGTTCATGAAATCCACAGAGTATAACTATCCATGTAACTATCATATAGTGCTACAGCTGGATCAACATCTGACTAACAAATTCCCAAATCCAAATCTGTCAAAATCGTTCTAGTTTAGTCAATTTAGACTGCAATCACCTAGCAATTACCAATCTGCATCCATGCTACGATCAGCCATCCAATGGACCCCAAATCATCAGAATAGAATATCCTAAGTTTTAAAAAGACTTTGGAAGAAGGTCCAGCAACATGTATTAAGATTGGCCAATTTTCAACCAAACCAAGATATGAACATAGAACTTGAAGGCCCTAGTTGAACTTAGTTCTGTTATTTAAGAAACAAAGCCATAAAGGTCTTGGACTACTATAGTGGCTCGAAAAAAAAAAAAAAACCAGTTGACAAGAATAAAATAGATTCTTATTATAGTGTGAACTAAGATCCAAATGCATGATACTAATGGCAGCCAACAATAACTTTAGAAGTATGCATGAATTAGAAAATAAAATTCACCAGAACCTAATATGGCTCAAACCTATACATAAACTATAGCTGCACCTAATATGTATTAAATACTAGACCAAAACTAGATTGACTCAACTTGACCAAACCTAATCCTCAGCTAAATAGTAAATACTGTGCTACATCAGTGAATCAGAATCAACAGCTAATTGTGGTCAGAGCTAGGATGCATCATCATACTAAATGAGTAAGAAATTCTAGATTGTGCAGTCACCATAAATCTGTTGTCTTACTCAAAAATATTTTGGACAAATTCAGTCATTTAACATGGACTAGCATGTCCAAGTAATAAATTATTCAACACCCTAGCCAATCTCGGTCTAAAAGCCATTGACCTAAGTGGGATAAATTTGAGGACAAAGAAATTTGTTATTCGTCTCTATTACGTTAAGTGAACTTTCGAATTTGCGAATGAAAAATAAGACAGAAATATCTATAATGCCTTTAACTCATGAATCTGAGGAACACCCGGTTTAAATATCTCACATCAATATCATTGACGAGAGAAGAGAAAGAAGGGGGTACAGTAACAGAATGTGAAGTCTTGGGAAGAACAAAATCAAGAAGCGAGGCAATGGGTTGCACCTATAGAGCTCCTCGAAGGAGAGGCCGCTGGCGTTGTGGTTGTAAATCTCGTGGATCGCGTGCTCCAACACCCTCCATGTCCTCTCAGCGTAGTTGGGGTCGAGCTCGACCCGGTGCTTGAACGCCTCGATCTTAAAGTTGCGCTTCTTCTGGGCGCTCATCCTTGCCGCCGCGGCCGGCCGGAAGTACCGATCCTTTTCTCCAAATCGGGCGACGGAATCGGCACCTTCAGCAGACTCGATCGATCACTGGCGTAGAAACCAAGCAGAAACGGGAACGGCACCGCTCCGATCGCGAGTTAGGGCTTCACGGGAAAGATGGCGAGGGGTTAGGAGGGGAAGAGAGAGAAGGGGGTGGAGGAAAGCAGAGGGAAATGGACGGAAGGTAATGAAGCGGGTCTATTTACTGGCAAAATTGCTAAAAATTCCTGTAAACCAACTAATTTTCATATTTAATCCGCTAAACTTTGATTTAACACATGCCTCATGATCCAAAAATTGATCTTATACATACTCCTTATCATTAATCACATTAATTTTTTTCCTATTAGTTAAAATTATAATTAATATTATTTAAAAATATTAGAAATATTTTAGGCACTTTTATCTATATACGATAGGAGCTTATTATTTAAAGCTTCCTTCTCTTAAAAATTAATAAAATAATATTTTACTATTTGATAGCTCTTCCCATCGTTCATGCACTCTACTAAACAATTTGTAAAGACCCAAAACATAATATCTTCTAGGCTCACATAACTCATCTAGAAATGATGTTTTCTGGATTATTACATAATATACATAAATTTAAAAATATTAAATTACTATAATAAATGTAAAAAATTATCTCTTATGTCTTTCTCTTCCATCTTTAGTTCGTCCTATTTCGTCATTATTTATTTTTTTATCATTTTATATCACCTCGATGGTTACGTACAGGAGAAGAAAAAGAAAAAAGATATTAAACAAAAAAGATTGTAAGTAAGAAGTGAAAAAAAATTATTAGAATTAAGTTATAAATTGAAAACATACATGTTTATTTACAAAAGGATAACTTAAGAATATTCAAAGTTCTTAACATTAGATTATAAATAAAAATAATAATAATAATCCCCTTTACAACCCTATAATATTCCTAATAAACCCCTTAACCAATGGATTTAAATACCTTCAATTTATCACTTAATTTTAATAAATTCTTTTGGCTTTTTTCACACGATCTTTTTTGTTCTCCTTCTTACTATTCTTCTTCTTCTACTAAATATTTTTCAGACATAGATCTTTAATATTTTTTTTAAAAAATTATGACTCAGATCTCTCATATCGCAAAGGAATAATTTTATGGTTATACCGAAGCTCGCTTTAGAAGAGCAACCTTACCATTAATAATAAATTAAAAAAATCAAATGGAACAATATAAAGATCGAAGAGAATGAGGTGAAAAATATTTTTTTTAATATTTGTTAAATCGATTTAACATTTTTAAGATTTAATATGTCTGAGTTACAAACTCAAAAGATGATATTTTAGATTTTTTTTAACAACTTGAAAGATGTTATCTTCTGGGTCAATCTGCATCAACTCAGAAAATGTCATAGAATATGATAATTGAGGGGTTATGAAAAATAAGAGTATAATTGATAATCAAGGGGTTATGAAAAATAAGAGTATAATTGAAAATTAAGGAGTTATATTTAGTAAAATTATATTTTATTATTTTTTTAATAATTATATGGAGTAAGAAGATTGCAAATAGTAAAAAAAAATTGCCAATAGAAAACTCCATTTTTTTAATTCAAATCAGTGTTTTTCGTTGAAAGGTGAAAACTTCATTGGCTTAAAAAGTTTGATACAGACGATGCTAAAGTGAAGAACCTCTAGGGGGATTATATGTACCAAATTTTTTTAGTTGGATTCATTGGCAAAGTGTAAGATGTCGTGGCATAAGTAATGAAGATGCCATAGCATGGAGGGGCTGATGAGAATGTTGATTATGCTTGTGGAATTAGTAAAGACATTGATTCTTGAGAGCCGCTCCTGTTAAGCGATAATAACTCCATCAATGATCACTATTGACACTGGACATAGAGAGGATCAAGATGTTGTGTCTAGGGCATCCAACAACAATCTGGATGTCCACAGCGTACGTGATAAGGAATCCAATTCCTACATTGGATGGAAGAAGGGAGTCAGATAAATGTGATTAGGAGTGCTAGAAACCAAGCTATCATTGGTTAAAGATATAGCCTATAGTTTACATCATATAGGTAGAGTCATTCCTATATACCTTTTATAGGAGCCAAAAACAAGGCTTTGAGTTCGAAAGACAAAAGGGATCAAGAGTCGAGCCGTCGTCGTCAAAATGGTAAAATGTATATGAGAGCTTAGTTTAAGCAAGATGCCAATAGTTTTGATTTTGAGTAAAGATGCATTATATGATTAATGGAATCTTAGCTAAGGTTACAAGTCAGACAGAACATGATGTTGCTGGGAAGGAAGTTGAAAGGTCATTCAGAGAGAGAAAGAGATGGCAGGAAGTACCCACATCGCTTTTTATCCACCTCAAATCTCTGGTTGTAAAGAGACCTAATTTCCGATGAACTTGTAAGCATTTTTGTAGGAGAGACAATGCCAAAGTTCACGCTTACATGTCAACTCCTTAATTATAACATCAGATTAAAACCGATCAAATAAATCATAGAATAATTTCGTCCATAAAAAATCGAGTGTGGTCGATAGGAATATTCCCATTTTCGAAATTGGATTATCTATGTATTAATGTCAATTATTTATCTCTTAAATGGCTAATTAGCATCCAGCTTAAGCTTCATTCATTCTCTTGTCTTCACATATGATCTGAATCTAAAGTAACTCAACATGCAAAGATGGACTTATTGTTTCTTTTTTGTGTAATTCATCCAAAGATAAACTTTATTATTCTAGAGCTATGATACAATCAAATCCGAATAAAACATATTGAATTAAATCGTATCAATCAATATTGGGTTTATTATTATTATTTTTGTACTTATTTATTTTTTAATTATTTTTTTCATTAAAAGAAAAAAGTGACCGATAGAAATTTTCTTATTCCATTTGAAAAATATCATCCTCATAATTATTCATGATTATTTTTTTCTTTTGTATAATCATTTGTCATAATGGAGGAAAGTAGAAAAAATAGCCAATACTGCTTAGAAGGAATAGTGATTGCATAGTTGATAATGTAACTGATATTCTGAATTAGATTCATCACTCTAATAATCAAATGAATAAGTGAAAATTGCATAACACAAACAATGAGTATATACTCAACCCAATTTAAGATGAAGAAATTAAAAGAAAATTGAAGAAATAAAGATGGACCAAAATGAAAAATCTAAAATAACTCAAGCTGCAAAGATCAAATTCATAATGCAATACAGTTCCAAAATAAAAAAGGATTAAGTGTGTCACAATTCACACTTTTGTTCAAATCGTGGGACATGCAACACAGGTCTTTCCTTCATAAAATTTATCGGGTGGAGTTTTTCCTCTTTTTTTTCTTTTCCTATCGTCATCACTTACTCATGAATTCAGACTCTATGACCCCCTCACGATGTTCAAATGCCTTATCCCTATAATTTTCTTATGTTGAATCTCAAATTATAATGATGAAATTAATTAATAAATTTATAATCTAATTCATATTTTAAGAAAAGTGATACAGAACTATCTTCGATCATGCAATGACAAATTAATTAAAGCAGAAAGAATCATAAGTTAGGTCAGAGGATTGGTCGACGTCTCGGCAAAAGGACTTCGTGCTATGAGTTTGGTCAATTGGCCAAAGGATCGGACATTGCACCAAGAAAATCATAAGTTATGAAAGGTCAATATGTCGATTGAGTAATACACCGAATGAGAGGATGATACGCCGAAGGATCGGACGAAGTGCCGGATGGACCAATGACATGTCGAATAAAGGATTCATGCTTTGTAATCATTTGTCTAGATCAAAGTAGTTTAGGGGGTTAATTGAGTTTGGTGTAATCATGCTAACTCAATTAGGGACCAATTGAGCCTAAATTGGGACTAATTTGGGTTCGTTGGGAAGTCTATTCAATGACCCAAAAGTTAGATCAGACGGTGGCACCGCCTATGGGAAGTCAAGAGTACCCCTTTTCAAGCTATTAGGCAACGGTACCGTCCAGTATTAGACCGACAAGCGATGGTACCACCTAGTACTAGCAGTGATACTATCAATACCTTGAAAACCCGAGATAAGATCATTTTGACTCTAAATTTGAATCCATTTGGGGCCTATAAATACCCCACTTATCCCTACTCGATTTATACATGAACTGAAAACAAAATCTTAAGAAAATGATATTGTAATCTTTTAAGAGTTCCTCTCCTCTTGTTCTAAGTTTAGATTTCTATTTAAGAGAGGGGTGAATGACTTGTAAAGGTTTCCTCCTAAACTTATGAAGAGGAGAAAGAGTTGTAAGATGATAGTTTATCTTCACCAATTGAAAGAAGACTGTTAGTAAATGCCGGTGGCCTCGACGAAAGAAGAATCAAGAGTGGACGTAGGTCACGACGACTGAACCACTATAAACTTGGTCTGCATTTCTGTTCTGCTTTTTATTCTCATATTGTAAACTGATTTAATTGTCTACTACTCTTACTTGCACTCTAAGTTTAAACGCATTTTCGATATGGCTTCATCGAACAAAATTTTTCAAACCGTCGAAGTTTTACAAAAGCACTAATTCACCCCCCTCTTAGTGCCGAAACGGTCATAACAATTGGTATCAAAACCAAGTTTTTCACGTATTGAAAAATATAAATGAGAGTTTTCTTGCTTTTTATAAACTTTGATTTATGGAATATTATCGAATATGATTTTCAACAACCCTCTAAACCTATGAACGAATGGAATAATTTTGAGAAAAAAATATTTTCGTTAAATACTAAAACTATGAATGCTTTGTTTTGTACTTTAGACAAAAATGAGTTTAATCATATTTTAGTATGTGAAACTACACATGACATTTGGTACACTCTTAAAATTACACAAGTAAAGTTAAAGAATCTAAAATCAATCTTTTAATGCATAGTTTTGAATTATTGCGAATGAAACTAAGTAAAATCATTGGAGACATGTACATCTGTTTTACAGATATCGTCAATGGTTTAAAAGCACTTAGTAAAAAATTTTCTAATCTTGAACTTGTAAATAAAATACTAAGATCTCTTCAAAAAAGTTTAGATTTAAAAGTTGACGATAATATAAGAAACAGAGGACTTAAATAATTTTGCTCTTGAAGAACTTATCGGGTCTTTGTTGACCTATGAAATGACTTGTATGACACATGATGAACACGAGAACAACCTTCTAAAGAACAGAAAGGATTTAACACTGAAAACCAAAGAAGACCACTTAAAAGAAAACTTAAGTGATGATAATAACCTTAAACACCTCACAATAAAATTTAAGAAATACATAAAATAAGAATCTAAGAATAAAAATGAACTTTAAAAAGATAAAATAACTTGCTATAAATGCAATCGGCTGGAGCACTTCAAAAACAAATGTCTATAACTAATAAAGAAGAAGCTGCCAAAGAAGAAGAAAGCATTCAAGGCGACATGAGATAAATCAATTATATCCGAAGATAAGGAACAAACCAACAAAGACGAGGTGGTGAACTACGCTTTGATGAGTCTTGACAATGATGTCAGTAACTCAACCGAAACCCCTTTACCTTAATATGAAATTACTTGATGTATTTCATAAGTTATTTTTAAATTAGTTAGTAAGAAATATAAAATACAAAAAAAGGGGGAAGGATCATGCTAGTGATTTTGAAAAATTAAAAAAATTAAAAAAATTAAAAAAATTAAAAAAATTAAAAAAAATTAAAAAAAATTAAAAAATGAGCATGACAATTGCATATTAACTCCTTACACTAAGTATGAAAAGTTAGATTCACTTAAGATGAAAAATATATTACTACAACAAATAATAATAAAGATCATTGGAATTAAAATGATTATTAACAAATCAAATTTTTTATTGAAGATGTTTCAATGTGTTATATTATATTAATCTTGATGATTGTGATAAAACTTATTTTTTATTTTCAAACGATGATGCAATACTAGGGCATGTTATAAGAAATCAATCACATAAATTGAAAAAAAAAAGGGGAATACATTTTTGTTGAAAATTTCTCTAAAGCTTTTTGATTTTTTTTTCAACAAGAGATCCTTAGTGAGTCTATGTATGTTATTTTAAATTGAACTATGAAAGTGATTTTGATAATTTGAATTTGAATGATTTTATCCAAATCATGAATTCTCTTTTGATTTCTCAAAATTATAACTTGAGATTTATTTTATATGAATGAATATCATTTATCTCTTATGCTTCTCGCTAAAGATAATATTTATAAATCATGATTTTTCTCTTGATTTCTCAAAATTCATGACTTAAAATTTCTTTTGAAGATCGCCTATTATTTGATCTCCTAATATTTCTTTTTACTATTTACAAAAGAAGAGATTTATCAAAATAAATCATGACTTGATCCTTCATGATCTTTAATATTAATATCTTTCATGTTATGATTTTCATATGTATAATTCTTTTGTATTATGGTATACCTTATGTCATGTTTGAAAATTAATGTAAAGAGAAAATATTTATAATATTATATTATTCCCTAATAATGACAAAGGGGAAGAAAGTCTTGCTTGCACATCGTAAAGAAAAGAATACTTGCTAGCTTGTATATTTCAAAAGAGAAACAAAGATTGCTAGCTTGCACATTTTAAAGAGAAGAAAAACTTGCTAGCTTGCATATCTCAAATGAGAAGCAAAGTTTGTTAGCTTACACATTTTAAAAGAGAAGCAAAAATTACTAGATTGCACATCTCAAGAGAAGCAGAATTGCTAGCTTGCACATCTCAAAAGAGAAGTAAGAATTGCTAGCTTACACATCTCAAGAGAAGCAAAATTGCTAAACTTGCATATCTTTAAAAAATTGCTAAGCTTGCATATTTTAATAACTTGCAAGATGTACTTTTCTTCTTTTTGTTGATGATAAAGGGGGAGAAGTAATGATGATTTGAAACGTTTCATGTGTTTAATATTAGATTTTGATGATGAAACCAATTGATAAGTGTTTATGATTTGATCTACGTTTTGAGTGACGCAGGAAGCTTCGATCAGGATGAGATAATTAAAGCTAGAAGAATCATGTTGGGTAAGAGAAAAACATGTCAGAAGATTGGACGTTGAGCCAAAAGATCGGTCGACGTATCGATAGAAGGCTTCGAGCCATGGATTTGGTCATCGGGCCAATAAGAGCGAAAATTGCATAAAGAAAATCAAAGTTGCGGAGGTTAATTGGCCGATTGGGTAATAGGCCATAAGAGAGGACGATGCATCGAAGAATCGGACGATGCGTCGATAAACCAATGACATGTTGGACAACTTTGATTAGCTTAGTAATAATTGTCTAGATCGAAATGTGTTCTATGTGTGCAGGATTAACTACGATAGCAAGACATAAAGCAAAATAAAGTCCTAGAGTTAAGAATGAGATTTCGTTGGGAGTTTGAGAGTTCGTCGGAAGTCCGGACGTTCATCGAAAGTTCTGCTGAAATTGACCGAGAAGTTCAGGAGTTTGCCAAAGAAGCTCATCGGAACTCGCTAAGAAGATCATTGTGAAATCCAGGAGCCTACCAGGAGTCTGCTAGAACATTGCCGAGAGATCATCGGAAATTCGTCGAAAGATCGCCGGAAGAAAACTAGACTTACGGACTTGTTTAGCTTAATAAATGTCTTAGAATTCGTAGTTAGCACATAATTGGGATTGGAATTGGGCCAACCCAATTAGGGACTAGTTGGGCCCATGTATAGACTATGTTGGGCCCAATGAAAGGCCCAAACAGTGACCCAACAGGTGGCACTATTGTGGCATAGTCTTCGAGACTATGTTAGGCGATGGTACCACCCAGACACAGTCTCCGAGAGATTGTCAAGCGGTGGTGCCGCTAGTTTGGGCAGTGGTACCACCCAGTGGCAGGGTGCCAGGCGGTGGTACCGCTAGACTGGGTGGTGGTACCGCTCAGTGCTGCAGGCGATGGTACCGCCCAGCACAAGCAGTGGTATCGCTAGGACCCTGAAAACCGGGGATAAGACATTTTTAGGCTCCAAGTTTGAATCAACTTGAGGCCTATAAATACCCCTCTTATCCCTGGTTAAAAAACATAAGCACAGAGAGTTTAAAAGTGAGAAAACACTGTAAAAATCACTTAAGAAATCCCCTCCTCTAGCTTAAACTTAGAATTCTATTTAGAGAGGAGTGTGTGCTTGTAAAGGTTGTCTCCTAAACTTATGAAAAAGAGAAAGAATTGTAAAAGGTAGTTGGTCTTTGCCCATTGAAGGAAGACCGATAGTGGATGCTGGTGGCCTCGACGGAGGAGGAATCGAGAGTGGATGTAGGTCACGACGACCGAACCACTATAAACTCAGTTTGCATTTACTTTGAGCAATTTACTTTTATAACATACTGCCTCTCCTTCTTATTGTGCTTTTACTATGCTTACGCTCGCATACGCTTTCAATTTTAAGTATCTTTCCGAGATCGATTTTAATCGTACGAAAAAGATTTCCGAAACCGACGTGATTTTACCGCTGTACTAATTCACGCCCCCCTCTTAGTGCTGACTCGTTCCTAACAGTTGGTATCAGAGCCACGTTTGTTTCTCATTTGGTGTAACACCCAAGAGAAATGACTCTTTTCGGCTTTCAAGAGGGTCACTCTCTCATTCATCCTCCCATGTTCAATAAGACGGAATACACTTATTGGAAAACTCGAATGAGAGTTTTCTTGCTTTCTATGGATTTGAATTTATGGAATATTATCGAAAGTGGTTTTCAAAAGTCTTTTACTCCAATGAAAGAATGGAATGATTTGGAGAGGAAAATTTTTTCCTTAAATGCTGTGCTATGAACACTCTATTTTGCGCTTTGGATAAAACTGAGTTTAATTGGGTTTCTACTTGCGAAACGACTTTCGATATATGGCATACTCTCGAAATCACACATGAAGGCACTAATAGAGTAAAAGATTCTAAGATAAATATTTTAATACATGATTTTGAACTTTTTCGAATGAAGCCAAGCGAAACCGTTGTTGGCATGTACACCCGTTTTATGGATGTTGTCAATGGTTTAAAAGCTCTTGGAAAATGCTTTTCTAATTTTGAACTTGTTAATAAGATCTTAAGATCTCTTACTAAAAATTAGGAATCAAAAGTAATGATAATACAAGAAACAAAGTATTTAAATAAATTTTCACTTGAAGAATTTATCGGGTCCTTAATGACCTATGAAATGACTCATGATGCACTTGACGAACATGAGAACAATCTTCCAAAGAACAGGAAGGATTTCAAACTTAGAACAGTTGAAGACCACTCGAGCATAAGCTCAAGTGATGGTGAACATGAACTCCTCACTATGAAATTTAAAAGGTTTATGAAACAAGGGTTAAAGAACAAAAAATAAACTTAAAAAGAATGCAACTACTTGCTATGAACGCAAGAAGAAGGAAGCTCTTTGGGACGAATCAAGCTCATCCGAAGACGAGGAGAAAACCAACAAAAGCAAGGTGGCAAACTATGCCTTAACAGCTTTTGACGACGTGGTAATCAAAATCCCCTTAGTTTACTTTGAAATTACTTAATGTTTTTCATGAATTATTTTTAATTTAGTTAAGAAAATTACATAATTTTTTTTGAATTGCATGTTTAATGTTGTAATGAAAATGCAAAAATAAAATGGGATCATGCTTGCCTTTTTAGTGATTTCAAAAATAATCATGAAAATTACATGTTTTATGATAAACAAACAAAATGGTTTTGATTAAAAATGCCTTGTGACATTATGCGCATGATAATTCTTGAAACTTATGACTTATCGATTTTTACCATAATGAAAGTGGCTTTTTCGGTCTTAAAAATGATGCATGCTTTGATTTGGCATAAATGACAAAGGCATGCTTATATGGAATAATGTAAAAATTATGCTTGACGATTTTATATTTAATTATGCATGATGATTTGAAGTAATAATGGTTTGAATGCATGAATCGACAATTTTTTTGTCATACGAATCATGATTCCTTCACTTGATACTCCAATTTTTTTATGATTCATGATAAATTGAGACATTATACATGAATCTAGTTCTCGTGTGAATCTATTTACCTTGCCTTCATTGAATCTTCCGAAAAGTGATTTTGATGATTTGAATTTGAATGAAAATTTTTTAACCAAATCATGAACTTTCATTTTGATTTCTCTACTTAGCTATCTTTTATGAGAATCAAAATATTTTCTATCTTCGATGATTTTTTTTTATCATTTACTAAAGAAGAGACTTATACAAACAAACTATGATCTTGATAATGGTTTATAATGGTTTGAAATTATGTATGTTATATGTTGAACATTTGAAACCATGTTTTGGTATAATGCATATCTAAGAAATATTGATTTGACAAATTAAATGAGTTAAAAATAATGATGAATATTTTGAAAATAAATGTTTGTTCATGTTTGATGATTTTACATTTTGATATTGTGCATGATGAGTTGTAGTGATGATTGATTTATTTTTGGTATCATGCATGAAGTAAGAATGAAATGTAAGGTTTTAAAATTATGCATGTTTTAATTTGAAACTATTATAATGCACAAACATATTGAAAAAAAGGGATTGATACTTTAACTTTGTCATGATTGAAATATTGATGTAATTATGAATGATGATTTGGTATTATGCATGCAATAGTTCAACGTATGATAATGATGCATGCAATGATGAAATATTCATGATAAAAAACTGTTTTGACATTCATGACTTGATTTTTCATCTTTGTAATCTATCTTTGTCATGCTTGGAAAATTATTGTAAAAAAAAAAAAGAAAATACAAAATTGTATTCTTCTCTTCTCTTTGACAATGACAAAGGGGGAGATAAAATCTGCTAGCTTGCACAAGTCAAGAAGATGTTAAAATATGCTAGCTTGCTCATCTCAAAATAGAAGCAAAGATTGCTAACTTGCATATTTTAATAAGCAAAAGTTGCCTTCTTGAACATCACCAAAAATTGCTAGCTTGCCTATTTTAAGAAGCAAAAATGCAAACTTGCACAATTTGTAATCTTGCAAATCTTTAAAATTAATGATGATTTGGTGATTATGCATGTTGTGAAGTAATTTGCTAGCTTGTATGTTATAAAACTTGCATATCGTAAAAATTGCTAGCTTGTAATATAAAGAGAAACAAAAAGTTGCTATCTCAAGAAAAGCAAACATGCCAAACTTGCACATCTCTAATTATTGCTAGCTTGCATGATGATAAAACTTAAGATTATGTTTATTATGCAATGACTTGAAATTATGTCCAAACACTTGAAAGTTACACTTCTCCTTTTTGTTGATGACAAAGGGGGAGAAGTATGATGATGCTATGCATAATTTTATGATGATGTGTTGCAAATATTCATGATGAAATTTGCAATGACTTGAATTCAGCTTTAATTCAAGGTTTTATCAATATGGCATATTGATAGGGGGAGTTAAGGTTAACTCTGTCATCAATTGGTTGTCATCATAAAAAAGGCAAAGATTGTTGAATCTCGAATTTTGATGATGAAACCAATTGATAAGTATTTATAATTTGATCTGCGTTTTGAGTGACGTAGGAAACTTCGATTAGAATGAGACAATTAAAGCTAGAAGAATCTGTTAGGATCAAGAGTCGACACTAAGAGGGGGGTGAATTAGTGCAATGGTAAAATCATCGGTTTCGTAAAATCTTTTCGTACGATAAAAATCGATCTTGGAAAGATAGCTTGAAAAATGTAGTGGACGTAAAGCAAGAAGGTGAGACAGTTTGCTATAAAAGTAAATTACTCAAAGTGTAAATGCAAACCAGATTTTAGAGTGGTTCGATCGTCATGACCTACATCCACTTCGCCGATTCCTCTTCCGTCGAGGCCACCGGCATCCACTATCGGTCTTCCTTCAATAAGCGAAGACCAACCACCTTTTACACCCCTCTTCTCCTTTTACTGGGTTTAGGAGATAACCCTTACAAGCACACACACTTCTCTCTAAATAGAAATCTAAGTTTAAGCTAGAGGAGGGATTTCTCAAGTGATTTCTACAACGTTTCTTCACTTTTAAACTCTCTGTGCTTGTATGCTTTAACCAAGGATGAGAGAGGTATTTATAGGCTTTAAGTTGATTCAAACTTAGAGCCTAAAAACATCTCATCTTAGGTTTTCCGAGTACGGGCGGTACCATCACCAGTGTCAGTCTGACACTGACACTACACTGGCGGTACCACTGCCTGACAGAGCTCTAAAACCAAGCTCTGGTGGTACCATCGCTGGCAGCATTTGCTGTCAGCGGTACCACCGCCTAGACCACCTGAGAGACTGAGTCTCCCAAGCGGTGCCACCGCCGGCCAGGCTTTCAGCATTCTAGTTGGGCCTTGAATCCGGCCCAAACCAGCCCAACTTCGGGCCCAGTTGGCCCCTAACAGAGTTGATGGGATTACCTCCCAATCCCAACTCCAATTATATGCTAACTACGATTCCTAAGACATATTCTAAGCTAAATAAGTCCGTAAGTCTTGGTTCTTCCGACGAGCTTCCGGTGATCTTCCAGCGAACTTCTGACGATCTCTCGGCAATGTTCCGGCGGACTCCCGGCAAGCTCTTAGAC
>LVTN01001502.1:56598-68105 GCA_001649415.1 Musa itinerans
ACGTCTTCAAAAAACTTCGTTGCGATTAAAATCGTTTCCGACGTAAAATTGTTTAGTAAAGATATTAACTTTGAAAGCGTACGGAAACGTATTTGATGTAAAGTAGGGAAGGCAGTTTGCAGTTAAGATAAAGAGTAGAATGTAAATGCAAACCAAGATTTAGAGTGGTTCGGTCAATCTTGACCTACATCCACTTTTGGCTTCCTCCTCTAACGAGGTCACCGACGTCCACTATAGGCCTTCCTTCAATAGGCGAAGGCCAATCACCTTTTACACCCCTCTTCTCCTTTTACCGGGTTTAGGAGATAACCCTTACAAGCACTCACTTACTCCTCTATCAAACTAGTTTAACACTTTAGAAGAGGGAGAGGAGACTACACAAGATTTCAATAGCGTTTCTTTGCTTGTAGACTCTCTATGCTTGTGTGTTTTAACCAGGGATGAGAGGGGTATTTATAGGCTTCAAGTTGATTCAAACTTGGAGCCTAAAACTTTTCCCGGGCACGAGCGGTACTGCCGTCTGCGCTGGGCGGTACCACCACCCAGTGTCAGTCTGACACTAACACTGTCCTGGGCGGTACTACCGCCCAGTCTAACAATACCACCACCTGGGGTGCTGTGCTGGGTGGTACCACCGCCCAAACTAGCAGTACCACTACCTGACACCCTGCCAAGGGCGGTACAACCACCCAGACTAGTGGTACCATCGTCTGACACAGTCTCGAAGACTATGCCACGACGGTAAGACTTCTTGAGGCACTGTTTGGGCCTCTTATTAGGCCCAACACAGTTCTTACATGGGCCTAGCTAGTCCCTAATTGGGTTGGCCCAAATCCAAGCCCAATTATATGTTAACTACGAAGTCCTAAGACATTTGCTAAGCTAAACAAGTCCCTATGTCTATTCTTCCGACGAACTTCCGACGATCTCTCGGCAATGTTCCGACGGACTCCCAGTAAGCTCTTGAACTTCACGACGATCTTCTTGGCGAGTTCCGACGAGCTTCTTTGACAAGCTCTGTGACTTCTCGGCTGGTTCCGCCAGAACTTCCGACGAACGTCCGGACTTCCAACGAACTCTCGAACTCCCAACGTGATCTCGATCTTGACTCTAGGACTTCATTTTGCTTCATGCCTTGCTTTCGTAGTTAATCCTGCACATGTAAAACACACTTCGATCTAGACAATTAATACTAAGCAATAATCATATTGTCCGGCATGTCATTGGTCCCTCGACGCTTCGTTCGATTCTTCGATGCATCGTCCTCTACTGCGGCCTATTGCCCAATCAGCCAATTGACTCCACAACTCCGATATCCTTGGCACAATGTCCACTCTTCTTGGCCCGATGCTCGAATCTACGGCCCGAAGCCTTTTGTCGATATATCGACCGATCCACCGGCCCGAAGTCCAAT
Organism: Musa itinerans; assembly: GCA_001649415.1. Taxonomy (NCBI): domain Eukaryota; kingdom Viridiplantae; phylum Streptophyta; class Magnoliopsida; order Zingiberales; family Musaceae; genus Musa; species Musa itinerans. Next base: position 58,013 of record LVTN01001502.1, read on the forward strand.
CTTCTAACATGTTCCTCCGGCCCAACATGATTCTTCCTGCTTTAATTGTCTCATCTTGATCGAAGCAGCCTACATCACTAAAAATGCAGATTAAAACATAAACACTTATCAATTGGTTTTATCATCAAAATATGAGATTCAACACATAGGTCATTAATGACCCAATAAGTTCTTCAAGAGCAAGGTTGTTTAGGTCCTTTGCTTCTTGTATTGTCGTTACTTTCAAATCCTAGTTTTTAGGAAGAGAACGTAAAACTTTATTCACAAGTTCAAGATTCGAAAAATATTTGCCAAAAGTTTTCAAACTATTGATGGCATCCATAAAACAGGTATACATGTCAATAATAGTTTTGCTTGGCTTCATACGAAATAATTCAAAATCATACATCGAAATATAATTCTTCGAATCTTTAACTCTATTAGTGCCTTCGTATGTGATTTCAAGTATGTGCTAAATATCGAAAGTTGTTTCACAAATAGACACTCAATTGAACTCATTTTTATCTAAAGCACAAAACAAGGCATTCGTAGCCTTGACATTTAAAACGAAAGTCTTTTTCTCCAACTCATTCCAATTGTTCATTGGAAGAAAAGACTTTTGAAAGTCATTTTCCACAATGTTCCATAACTCAAAATCTATATAAATTAGAAAAATCTTTATGCTAGTCTTCTAATAGGTGTAATCCATCCTATTGAACATGGGTGGACGTGTGATTTAGTGACCCTCTTGGTTGCCAGCAAACGTCATCTCTCTTGGGTTTCAAACAAAAATGAGAGTGACCTCACCCTGATACCAACTGTTAGGATCGAGTCGGCACTAAGAGGAGGGGGGGGGGGAATTAGTGTTGTGGATAAAAATGACATCGGTTCAAAAATCTTTCGTTCGATAAAAGCTCGTATCGAAAATGTGAGTTTACTTTAAAACGTACAAAAGAGTGTAATGAGAAAGTAAAGTAAGTAAGACAGTTTGTAGTAAAGGTAAATTGCAAGAAGTAAATGCAAACCGAGTTTTATAGTGGTTCGGTCATCGTGACTTACATCCACTCCTAATCCCTCTTCCATTGAGGCCACCGGCATCCACTAACGATCTTCTTTTAATGGGCGAAGATTAACTATCCTTTCACACTCTTTCTCCTTTTCACGGGATTAGGAGACAACCCTTACAAGCCTCTCTTTCTTAGACCTCACTCCTCCCTTTAGATGAACTTCTAAATACTAGGAAGAAGTGATCCTAAATCCTAAGAGAGTTTTCCAATTTTTCTCAAGTATTTTTCCCCCTTTTTAACTCAATTTTATGCTTAATTCTTGCTACTACATATAGGAATAGCTAGGGTATTTATAGACCCCAAATGGCTTCAAAATTAGAGTAAAAAAAGGTCTTATCCTGGGTTTCCCAGGTCCTGGTAGTACCACCGCTTGCACTGGGCGGTACCACTGCCTAACATAATCTTGAAGATTGCATTTGAGCGACACCACCGCCAGACCCTACTATAGGACAATGAATGAGCTAAACAATAGGCCCAATTCAACCTTGATTCAAGCCCAATTGGCCCCTAATTGAGTTAGCATTGTTTCACCCCAATACCAACTCAATTAGACCTGAACTAACTCGATCTAGACAAATTATTACAAGCATGAAACCTATGTTGTTTAGCATGTCATTGGTTCATTCGGTGCCTCGTCCAATTCTTCAATGCATCGTCCTCTCTTGTGGCCTATTACCCAATCGACTAGTTAACCTATGCAACTCTAATTTCTTTGGCACAATTTTTGCTCTTCTTGGCCCGATGCTCGAACCCATGGCCCAAAGCCTTCTACCGATACGTCGACCGATCCTCCAACTCGACATCCAATCTTCTGACATGTTCCACTCCGGCCCAACATGATTCTTCCTACTTTAATTAATTTGTCTCTTCTTGATCGAAGCTAGTCCTACATCACTGAAAACGCAAATTAAATCACAAACTCATCAATTGATTTCATCATTAAAAACCGAGATTCAATAATATAGATAGGGAGAGTTAAGGTTAACTCCATCATTAATTGATTCTCATCATTAAAAGGGGGAGATTGTTGAATCTCAGATTTTAATGATGAAATCAATTAATGAGTTTATGATCTAATCCTTATTTTGAGAAAAGTGATGTAGACTATCTTTGATCATGCAAAGGCAAATTGATTGAAGTAGGAAGAATCAAAAGTTGGGCCAGCGTAAAACATGTTAGAAGATTGGACATTGGAATGGAGAATTGGTCGACGTGCCAGTAAAAGGACTTCGTGTCATGAGTTCGGGCATTGGGCCAAAGGATCAGACATTACACCAAGGAAATCAAAAATTGCTAAAGGTCAACATGTCGATCATGAGTTCGGGCATCAGGCCGAAGGATTGGACATTATGCCAAGGAAATTAGAAATTATGGTAGGTCAATATGCCGATTGGGCAATACGCCGAAGGAAAGGACGATGCGTCGATGGATAAGACAAAGCGTCAGATGAACTAATGACATGCCGAACAAGGGATTCATGCTTTGTAATCATTTGTCTAGATCAAAGTAGTTTAGGGGGTTAATTGAGTTAGCTTTTGGTGTAACCATGCTAACTTAATTAAGGGCCAATTAGGCCTAAATTGAGACTGATTTGGGCTCATTGGGAGACCCATTCAATGACCCAAAAGATGAGTTAGGTGGTGGCACTACCAAACTAGCGGTGGAACTACCTATAAGCTGGAAAAGTCAAGAATACATTTTTCCAAGATGTTAGGCAGTGGTATTGCCAGATTAGGCGGTGGTACCATCCAGTGTCAATGTGTCAAGTGGTGGTACTGCCAAGACTAGATGGTGGTACCGCCCAATGTCAGTGTGTCAAGCGGTGGTACTACCTAGTGTCAGACTAACAAGCGATGGTACCACCCAGTATTGGCGATGGTACCTCCAATACCATGAAAACCTGGGATGAGACCATTTTGGTTCCAAATTTGAATATATTTGAGGCCTATAAATACCTCACTCATCCTTGCTTGGTTTACATATGAATTAAGAATAAAAACATAAGAAAACACTGTTGTAATCCTTTGAGAGTTCCCTTTCTCTTGTTCTAAGTTTAGATTTCTATTTAAGAGAGGGGTGAGTGACTTGCAAAGGTTTTCTCCTAAACTTATGAAAAGGAGCAAGGGTTGTAAGAGGGTAATTAGTTTTCACCCATTGAAAAAAGACCTTTAGTAAATGTCAATGGTCTCGACGGAAGAAAAATCAGGAGTAGATGTAGGTCGCAATGATCGAACCACTATAAACTCGATTTGTATTTCTGTTTTGCTTTTCATTCTCATATTGCAAATGGATTTAACTATCTACTACTCTTATTTGCACTCTAAATTTAAACACATTTCCGATATGGCTTCATCGAATGAAAGTTTTCAAACTGTTGAAGTTTTACAAAAGTACTAATTCACCCCCCCTCTTAGTGCTGAAACGGCCCTAACACAAAAAACACATTACCCCTCTATCAAGTCTCCCCTTTCCCCTGAAATTTTAAGACCTTTGTAATGGTGACAAACTCAGATCGCCAATTTCCATTAACATTCTCTTTAAATAAAGAAAAAGGAGGACCTGCTAAGTACAAAGCTTAGTGTTGTTTCACACTTAGTCTTACAAAGTATTAGAGTCGATAAGCATCTTACTAGTCTTAATTAGATTCAAACTATTTTGATTAAGTTTTAACTAGACTTTAATTTTTCATAGGATTAGAGTTTTAAGTAGGAAACAAAGTTATTAATGAATTAAGATTAATTACTACAAATACATCATGTATCTTAAGGTCTTGATGAGAGTAAGAGATGAAAACACCTTTTATACTCTTATGATTTTCTCTAGTAGATCTAAAAAGGGTTGAGAGAAAATTTTATTTTAAATTTATGATAGAATATATATAAGAGTTTCAAACTTGAGTTTTGGATTAATTCAACAGAGATATGTTAGATTATGTGATCATTTTTAATTGATAAAATATATTATAGTTCAATTGGATTATAATGAAAGTTATAGCTAATAGAAAGGAAGTCCATATTAAGATAGGATTCTTTAGGAGATGCTCTTAATGTGAGGAACTCTCCTAATTACTTATTCTAAACCCTTTGTTCTCACTTATATATAGATAGAACCTCATAGGGACTAAACCATGTATAAGTGGCACGGTGTGTGATGTGATGGAAATGGACGTTGACATTAACATAGGACGTGGATATATGACAGTCATTGAGATATTACAATTCCTCTCTCATCCTCCCTTATCCCTTATCTATCAATCCAAGTGGTTCTGTAAAAAGATAGGAAGAAAGAAAAGGAGAGTCTAGTTCTCTTTGTAGATTGATATTACTACAGTTTTTCAAATCTAAAGATGGTGCCCCTACATATCTGATTAAGTTCTTTCTAGATGACGTCAAAAGGTATGCATCGTAAATTTGATTTATTGTTATTTGATTTCAATCCTAGCATTAAAGTTTTTCGCAAAACATATAGCATATTATGATTTTATGCTTACAATTGGTATCAAAGCCTAGTTTATTTTCTTGAAATCAAATACCTTAGATCTACTATTTTTTTATTTATGATGCTTGAATGATCCATGTATATTAGCAATCTATCCTCCTATCTTATTTATCTTATTGCCGGTTTTTGGGCAGCATAAGATTCTTTGTACTATGGTCTTCGATGATCACGAGGTAGCGGCGATTGCATTGGCTACATAGCAGCATTGCACATGGCGACAGTAGCAACACCATTGTCGATGGCAAATGAAGCAATTGCAACAACATCGCTGCGTGCGGTCCTCTATGGTAGATTTGTTGGCTGCACAAGTGACAACAACTGCGTCTAGGTGACAACCGCACATGGGTAAAGACCACTATGAAATTGAGAATTTTTAGTACTAATAACTTTTAGTATTTTAATAGTTTTGCCCTTTATAAATCTCGTAAATCCACTTTATATCATGTCAATAAAATTATAATTTTACCCTTATGAAATTAATTTTTTTTTATTTATATCCTTAATTATAAAATTGATCAATATGATTTATTTTAATTATGGTTAAATCTGATCATGATTATATTTTGATTATTTGATTGGATTTAATTTTGATCAAATATAAAAAAAATTAAAATTTTGATCAATTTTTATTTCTTGACTTACTTAATTAGACTAATGTTTAGCCTAATTCTGGGCTTATCTAATTAAATAAAATTGATTGGTTTAATTTAAGATTTTATATAAAAATAAAAAATATATAAATTATTATTTTATTTTATAGTTTTCTCATATGACTTATTGATTACATTTTGCATATAGTAAATAAAAATATAATTATTCTTCTTAGATATATATTTGATTATTCACATGTATGTGTTTGAAATTGTGAAATAATATTTATCTTTCACATGAATACATGATTTATATTTCATCATAATTACAATTATCATATGAGTTTTTCTTTTACTAATTAATATTCAATAATTATTATGATTTTTATTTTATTATTAAATTGTTTCAGCATAAATTAGATTGAAAAAGTTTGATGAATATTATTTGTAACTCATCTCCCTAAGTTTTATCTAACCAATAGCTACCAAAGTGGCCTAAAATAGTAGACATATGAGATGTGAATTACAATAAAGGTTTTATCATTTATAAGATATTTTAAATTATATTTTAAATTATAATATTAGTCTTGTAGCACTAAAGTGACCTAGACCAATAATTTATAAAATGATATTAATGAATTAGTCTTAAATGACATCAAGGAAATCATATTCACAATAGCATAGAGATTTAGATAATCTCAAAAGAGAATCTACTTCAAATAATTATGTGATTGGTAGGATGATACTATTTTGGATACTCTTGTAGTTTAGGGTTGTATACCTAAAGATAGTAATACTATCCCACAAGGATAGTATCAGTCCTCTATTGATAATCTTAAATGAATACTAGATATGTAAATATTTTACCTAAAAGATGAAATATGAATGATATTAATAGTTCATCGTATCTTGAAAACTCAAAGTATTAATGTTGTTTTATATTTTGTAGTAGTACTTACTTCCATACATTCTCATGTTTATAGTGTCTATAGTGTCCTTGTACTCTCTGGATCAAATTATTCAGAATGGTTAGAGCATGTGCAATTTATATTATACGTTAGACCTTAACTTAGTATTGCTTATTGAAAGACTCGCAGACTTGACTAATGAAAGTACTATGGAATAGATTAATAAAATGAATGTTTGGAAAAGATCTAATTGGCTTAGTTTAATATTTATAAAATTGATGATTGTAAATAATATAAAGACTTCATTACCGATTGTAACTAGCACACGAGAATATTTAAGGGCTATTCAAGACAGATTTAAATTTATTGACAAGTCATTGGTTGGCACATTAATGAAGAAACTAAGATATGTAAATATTTTACCTAAAAGATGAAATATGAATGATATTAATAGTTCATCGTATCTTGAAAACTCAAAGTATTAATGTTGTTTTATATTTTGTAGTAGTACTTACTTCCATACATTCTCATGTTTATAGTGTCTATAGTGTCCTTGTACTCTCTGGATCAAATTATTCAGAATGGTTAGAGCATGTGCAATTTATATTATACGTATTAGACCTTAACTTAGTATTGCTTATTGAAAGACTCGCAGACTTGACTAATGAAAGTACTATGGAATAGATTAATAAAATGAATGTTTGGAAAAGATCTAATTGGCTTAGTTTAATATTTATAAAATTGATGATTGTAAATAATATAAAGACTTCATTACCGATTGTAACTAGCACACGAGAATATTTAAGGGCTATTCAAGACAGATTTAAATTTATTGACAAGTCATTGGTTGGCACATTAATGAAGAAACTAACTATGACTCAATAGAATAGCACTCGAGAGGTTCAGGATCATATCTTCAACATGACTAATAAAGTTGTGAAACTTATAACATTAGGTATGAACATTGATGAGTCTTTCCTTATGTAGTTTATTCTTAATTCTCTTCATTCTCAATTTGGCCCATTCAAGATTCACTATAATACAAATAAGGATAAGTGGGACTTGAATGAGCTGACTAGTATTTGTGTTCAATAAGAATTAAGATTAATATAGGAAAATTCTTAGACTACTACTCAAGGAGCTGGTAACAAGAAATGAAAGTTGAAGCATCATCCATCAAAAAAATTTACTAGGTCTAGAAATGTTAAATAGACTACTACTCAAGGAGTTGATAATAAAAAAAGATTTTCTCATGGTAGAGAAAATCGCATACGTCCTTGATATAGTGATGCCTACGCCTGAGGAAGGGGCAAGCGAGGATGAGATCACTCGCTATGTGAAATACATAGATAACTCCACTCTTGCTCAGTGTTATATGTTGGACTCCATGACTCTTGAGTTACAGAGACAAGATGAAAAGATGGATGCCAAATCTATTCTCCTGTCCGTAAACTGTTTGAAGAATAGGGAATGACTTAGCTATATGAGATATCCAAAAGCCTCTTCTACGCTAAGATGATTGAGGGGACACTGGTTCAGAACCATGTCCTAAAGATGATTGAGTGGATAGAAAAACTCACAGGCCTAGGAATGGTCCTAGAATAACCTGTGTTGATCTTGTACTTTAGTCCTTACTAGATTCCTTTTCACAGTTCATAATGAATTTTAATATGAATAAGCTTGAGATAACTCTCTCTAAGCTCCTTAATATGTTCGGGGAGGTAGAGAGTACTATCAAGAAAGAGAAGCCAGTTCTCTATATTGGTGAGACCAGAAAGAAAAGGAAGGCCAAAAAGTCCCTTAAGAAGGGCAAAGGCAAGGGTAGATCGGGCAAAGCAAATGTTGCTAAAAAGGACCCGACAAAAGACAAAGGTCAGTACTTCCACTACGGCAAAGATGGGCATTGGAAGAGGAACTGCAAAGAGTATCTTACAGAGGGCAAACAGAAGCTTGGAGAAACTTCAGGTACATTCATGACTAGTCTCCATTTGTCAAACTCTTATGATAACACATGGGTATTGGATACCGGTAGTGCTTATCATATTTGTAATTCATTGCAGGTTTTAGAAAAACCTAGGATATTAGCGAGAGGCGAGATGGACCTCAAGATGGGCAATGGAGCAAAAGTTATTATTGCATTGGATGCATGAAATTTTGTTCCTTCTATTATCAAAAATATTATTTTTATTTCATGTTTGATAGTTAGTAGATATAAATTAGTTTTTGAGAACAATGGTTATTCAATATTATTAAATGATGAGATAATCATGAGAGGAACATTGCATAATGGTTTGTTTATGCTAGACACTGCTCCACATATCATGAATGTAAGTGTGTCCAAGAGGAAATGAGATGAGGTGAACAGTGCATACCTGTGGCATTGTAGGCTAGGTCATATCCATGAGAGAATGATTCAAAAGTTGCTAAATTATAGATATCTAAATCCATTCGACTTTGAGTCATATGCAACTTGCAAGCCTTGCCTTCGTGGAAAACTGACAAACTCTCCTTTTAGTGGAACTAGAGAGAGCCACTTAGCTATTGGAACTCATACATAGTGATGTATATAGACCCATGTCAACTCATGACATAAGTGGTTACTCCTACTTTATTACTTTTACTAATGATTTCTCAAGGTATGGATATATGTACTTGATGAAGTGCAAGTCCGAGGCCTTTGAGAAATTAAGAGAGTATACGAATGAAGTGGAGAACCAGACTCGAAAGAGTATCAAGACTCTTCGATCAAATCAAGGAAATGAGTACTTGAGTACAAAGTTCACCTAGTTCCTAAAGGATTATGAGATTCTATCCCAATGGACACCTCCTTATATACCTCAGCTCAATAGTATATCTGAAAGGAGAAATCGTACACTGTTAGACATTGTGCGGTCCATGATGAGCTTCGCCGACCTACCCATCTTATTCTGGGGATATGCCTTATAGACCATAGCTTATCTTCTAAATAAAGTTCCAACTAAGTCGGTAGTATCTACACCATATGAAATATGGAAAGGGAAGAAGCCTGATCTTAAGGTTGTTAAGATTTGGGGTTGTCCTGCTCACGTTAAAAGACACAATCCCGATAAGTTGGAATCGAGGACAAAGTAGTGTAAGTTCATGGGACATCCCAAGGAAACTTATGGGTATTATTTCTATCATTTCGAGGACCAAAAGGACTTTGTAGCCAAGAGAGCGGTGTTCCTTGAGAAGGAACACATTCTTGGTAGAGACAGTGAGAGCGTGATAGAGTTGAGTGAGGTTGGAGAACTTAGCTTAAGTACCACTCCACAGCCCGAGTTTATTCAGGTACCTAGTACACAAGTTCCGACTTTACGTAGGTCCGGTAGAGTATCATATCCTCTTGAGAGATATGTGGGACATATTAGAGGATAGGATGTTGAGGATATTGATCCTTAAAGCTACGATGAGGCTATTACGAGTATAAACTTCAGGAAGTGATAAGAAGCCATGAATTTTGAGATGGATTCCATGTACTCCAACAAGATTTGGAACCTAGTTGATGCACCCAAGGGTATTGTACCCATCGATTGCAAGTGAATTTTCAAGAAGAAGATCAGAGTAGATAGAAACGTAGAAACCTATAAAGCAAGGCTAGTGACTAAGGGGTATGGTCAAAGGCTATTGAATCTCAAATTTTGATGATGAAATTAATTAATAAGTATTTTTGATTTGATCTGCATTTTGAGTGACGCAGGATGCTTCGATCAGGGAGAGACAATTAAAGCAGGAAGAATCATGTTGGGCCGGAGGAAAACGTATCAGAAGATTGGACGTCGGGCCAAAGGATCGGTCGATGTATCGACAGAAGGCTTCGGGCCATAGATTCGGGCATCGGGCCAAGAAGAACTGATATTGCGCCAAGGATATCAGAGTTACGGAGGTCAACTGGCCGATTGGGCAATAGGCCGTAAGAGAGGACGATGCGTCGAAGAATCAAACGAAGTGTCGATAGACCAATGACATGCCAGACAACATGATTCATGCTTAATAATAATTGTCTAGATCGAAGTATGTTTTTACATGTGCA